>SNQJ01S0020192.1:304115-316727 GCA_010110895.2 Picea sitchensis | reverse complement strand
AGATGCAGAGACAACAAGTTTGAAGGGGGACTTCCAGGAAGCCTATCTTCTTCAATTTTTGGCCAAACGAGGTGCCGAAAAAGCCCAGCTAGGGGTTTTTGGAGATGTAGCCCAAGAGAGGGGTGAACTCCTTTATCATTTGATGTGTTATGTGTTTTCTATTCACTGTTATTGCTGCTGTTTATATGCATCTTGAATGAGCAAATTCTATTAAAGTTGTGTTGCAAAGTTGATCCATTTGCATTTTAACACATAAATTTTACTTGCAAATAATTTCAAGAATACAAGTCTTCTTCATTTTTATATCAAATGGAGCCTAAAGGATACTAGTAGGGAAACTCTCCATTTTAAAATCTCGGGTTAAGTTATGGTCTAAGGAAAAACGCCTAAAAGAACATATATAATTGGGAAAGATTGAAGAGGTGCTTACAAACATTTACATACAGAAGACACATGGTATACACTCTGATGACTCTGATCAGTTAATGTATACTCTTGAGGCCGAATGAAAGAAATTACTAATGGCTGAGGAAGAAAGTTAGCGTCAAAAGAGCAGGGCAATATGGATTAAATGTGGAGATAAAAATACTAAGTATTTCCATCGCTTTGCAAGCTATAGGAGAAATACAAAATACATCTGGGAAATAAAGGATGAAGCAGGGGGGATCCATATAGGACAGGTGGCCATAAAGGAAGAAGCAAACAAGTTCTTTAAATCCTTCTTTAGTGATACAGGTCAGAACAACATTGGGGATCAAATCAACTCAGTTAGGTTGTTTCCAAATTTTGTGAGTGAGACAAAGGTTCAATTTCTAGAAAAGTCATGTATGAGGGATGAAGTCCTTGAGGTACTAAGGGGTTTTGCAAAGGACAAAAGTCTTGGGCCGGATGGATGGACTGTAGAATTTTTCTTAAAATTCTTTGAGTTGGTTGGATAGGATTTGACCGATATGGTTGAGGAAACAAGAATCAGAGGGGAGGTTATCAGATCGCTCCACTCAACTTTCCTGGCATTGATTCCCAAAGTTAATAGTCCCTCTTCTTTCTCCGATTTCCGCCCACTTTCACTCTGTAACTTATGTTAGAGGATAATTGCTAAAGTTATAGCGAAGAGAATTAGGCCAATTCTGTCTCGAACACTATCATAAGAACAAATGGGTTTTCTCAAAGGAAGATAAATTTTAGATGTTATCGGTACTGCACAGGAGTGTATTCACAACATTAAACAAAAAAGCTACAAGCTATTATCTTGAATCTTGACTTAAAAAAGGCCTATGACTATACCAATTGGGATTTTTTGAGGTTAATACTTCTTCAATGTGGCTTCAGGTTGCCAACAACAAATTGGAGTATGGCCTGTGTAACTTCTACAACATATGCCATTTTGATAAATGGAGAGGCAACCAACTTTTTTCAAAGCAACAGAGGACTTAGACAAGGATGTCCACTGTCACCTCTTCTATTCATTTTGGTAATGGAAGGTCTCATCCTTTCTTTAAAGAAAGCACAAATAGATGGAGCTCTCATGGGGATAAAAGTTTCCAGATTGATAAAGGTTCTACACTTACTTTTTGTGGATGAAATTCTTATAATGTCGAAAGCATCATTCGCAGAATGGGAGAAAATTCAAAACATTCTCCAAGTTTTCTGTCGAGCTTTGGGATTGGTGATTAATGTTCAAAAGCATGATTTTCTTCATTTTGGAGTTCCTCCAGAAACTCTCACTCTTTTAAAAGACTTATACCAATTTTCCTTCAAATAAATTTCTGCAGGATTAAGATATCTGGGGTATTTTATGAACCAGATAGTTATAAGGTGGAGGACTGGCAATGGCTTTTTGAAAAGTTTGAATCCCAGATTAATCACTAATGTAATAGATGGCTCTCCTTGGGTGGATTCTTTGTGTTGACAAAAGCAGTATTAGAGAGCCAACCAGTCTATTGGATGACTCTAGCTCATATAATGATCTCGATTCTCCACAGGATTCGAAAAATGATGATTTCCTTCCTCTGGTCGGGAAATAAGAACAAATTGAGTTATCATTTAAGCAAGTGGGAATAAATTACAAAACCAAAAATTTATGGAGGATGGGGTCTGCAGAACATCTTCGTTTTCTACAGGGAATTGGCGACAAATACTTTATGGCGAGCTTTGATGAAGACAAGCATATGACAAAGGGTGATCAAAGACAAGTACTTCCCACATGGGTCGATGTTGTCATGGTTGAGATCGACAGCTTCGATTACATCCTATGGGTCATAGACATGGAAAAATCTATTGAATATGTTACCAGTGATATTACAGTGGATGACTTGGAACCTGGGCTCGGGACACTCTATTTTAGTTGGGAAGGATGCAATTTTAGGAATGGGGAAGGACACCATTTTATCACAGGAGTTGGTGCACAGTCTTAATCAAATAAACATTCATCTCTTGTATCAAGTGAGTACTGCTTTGCCAAGGGGTTCGATAGGCTCATACTGGTATGACAGTGTTGATCTGGGTTTGGTTGGTGAACTTGCAGTGAAATGGGATAGATACAGGCATACTTTGATTGGTTCAGGCATCAAACTTGTGGATAGACTGGATGAATTAATATGGATAGGTTGTGATTCGTCAGGACAAATTTATGTTAAGAATGTTTACTCAGCCTTATCAAAAAAATTACGAAAATTCAAAATAGGGGGCTGGAGGAGAAATTTATGCAAATGGGACTGTCCACTGAAGGTCAAGCTTTTTGTTTGGCTCTTAGCTGAAAATAAAATTCTAACATGGAAAAATTTGCAAAAAAGGGGTTGGAAGGGGCTTGGATTATGCTATCTGTGTAAAAATATGAGAGAATCAGGTAAACACCTTTTTGTAAATTGTCCTTTTACGTTATCAGTTTGGGAGAAAGTGAAAAATTATCTAAAACTCATTGTTGGCTGGAATGGTAATTCGGTGAATGAATGTTTCCAAAACTGCGCAAAACAAAACTATAATTTCAAAACTCTCCCTCCATATGTTTGATGGTACCTTTGGCTTGATAGAAATAAATCTATCTTCGAGTCTTGGACACCTTCTATTATGAGGATAGTCCACGTAGCTCTAGGGGCATTGGGCACTCATTGGGAAAATATAAAAGTTTATGCCCCTAGGCACAAATCTACAATTTTCCCTGAAGATAAAGTTATTACTTGGTTCGACGAGGTTGCTTAGCAGAATAGAAAAATAAGTGGTGCAGGTGGAGTCTTAAAGATAGATGATCACAAGGAGTATAGATGGACTTTAAATTGTGGCAGTGGAACAAACTCCAGGGCAAAACTCATGGGAGCACGGGCAACTTTGACTCTTACATCAAGGCTTTCATTTTCTGACATACTTGTTCTTGGGAATTCAAGGATAGTCATCGATTGGCTCAATTGGAAAGGAACTCTACATGTGGTAGCTTTAGATGGCTAGAAGGATAAAATAAATAAACTTGTCACCCTATTCAGATCTATCTCATCTACACATATATACAGGGAAGAGAACCTAGAAGTTGACAGACTATCAAAAATGGCTCTTAATAATTGTCCATAGAGAATTGTCTACAATCACTGGGAAGGTGGCCATGAGGGCCCCACTCTTTTTTTAAATATGTTTTGAACATCAGTGTTTCATCTCCTGTATATGTAGGTTATTTTTGGACTTGCTAGTTGCTACAATTCCCTCCTTGATAGGGAGAGATTTTGTTTTTTATTTTGATATTAGTCTCTCGGTAGCTTTGACGAAGATGTTATAATGATAGGTTTTGGAACTTTTACTGTTTAGTAAGAGTGTTTTTTCTATATGATACGACCCATAAAAATTTTGTATTTTCATGATGTAACCACTATCAATAAAAACATATTATATTTTTATAAATATAATGTGAAATTTTCACAGTGAAAAAAAAGGTGTTTTTACAAAATTTATTTGTAATGAATAGTATTAACAAAACTATATGTTAAACAAATAAAAATAAAAACAAAAATAAAAATAAAAATATTTATATGTATATAAAAGAGAGATTTGATATTTACACATAATATAAAAAAATATTTTATAAAGATATAAAAAAGAAAGATACCAAATTTAAACATGATTTTACATATTCAAATTTCATAAGTGGTGAATTCTCAGTTATATAATAAATATGATATTTATATAAAATTATTGTTATAATACAAATTTAAATATTTTAACAATAATTAAAATTGTGATTTTACATCCCCGGATGGGGTGTTAGTGCGGGCCACATGGCGGGATGAGGAGGAGAGTATAGGCTAGCGCGGTAGAGGACCATGTGTCGAGCTCGTTCCAAGACCCACCGCCTAATCCATGCATTTAATCACCTCTACGACGTCCGCTGCACCATTAACGCTGGTGCGCCCGACTCCCATTGTTGTCTCCTCCATGGCTTCTCTGTTTGTAGGCGACATTAACCCCCGCATGCATCTCGACCCTCTTATCGCTCAGCCGCCCAGACCTGGCTCACTATGGTTTCCATTCTTCATGGTGCTCATTGCCTTCAGACTTCTCCAGGCTCTCCACGTCCATCTGGGACTCTCCTCTCAGTTTTGCCTTCCCTGCAAGCTCAGAATGCCGCAACAAAGAGGGAGGCCAAGGAGAGGATCTCCATGGCATCCTCCTCGGCCTCGAGTATCTGTTTCTCCCCTTGGCTCGCCCTCTACGCACTCCTCGTATCCCTCGCAACCCGAGCTGGAACCTCTCGCCTCCTCCACCCCCCCTACCTCCCGGTTTGAAGGTTTGGTCATCACCGAAAATTTGCTGGGATCTCTCTCACGATTTCCTGTAGCTCCTGTAAATTCCCTTGCCAGCGGGCCTTCTGTTGCATCGGTAGCCTGCCCCTGCTCCTTCGAATTCCCTAGCCGCCGGCCTTCGCTGCATCGGTAGCCCGGCCTCCCACCAATTCTTTGGAGGTGCCACCGGGAGGCCCAGTCGAAGACAGTCAGGCATCTTTCCCACCGCATCTATCTCGACTTGGTGCAAAATGCAGACAAATGCCGACTCCATCCTCGACTTGCAGCTGCAAGACAGCCTGGCCATCCTCTATGGGCTGGTTTTTGAGCTCCGACAAGGATTGGAGGACCTTCATTTCCGACTACAGCTTTTGGATGGGAAAACCTCGGCTCTCCTTCAGATCCTTTCCACCTTCCAGGGGGATTTCCACTCCACTCCATAAATAGTAGTAGCATCAGAGCTGCCCCATGCAGAGCCCATCGACAGGAATGAATAGGTGCAACAGCCAGAAGGTGGCGACTTGGTGCAGGCCACGCACGGAGACACGGAGGTTGCGACAGCTATGGGCGTCCACGCGCACAATCCATCCGGAGTCACTCTGCCAGCTGCCAACCTGGAAGGGGGCAACTTGGATGCTAACTTGCAAATGGAAGGGAAAGGGACGCCCGTCGAAGAGGAACCTTGGGACACAACATACCAAGCCACCTGGCCAGGTTATTTGCCAAGTGTTTGACCCCTCTGGGGATCTGTTCTTTTCACTAGTTTATTTTCTTAGCTATAGCCTAGTCAGATTAGCTCTGTTTATCTAAGACTGTTAGTCTATAAAATGCTATACTTAGCCGGCTGGCTGAACTGGTTTCCCCATTCTTGGGGCAGTTCAGTAACTACAACATGGTTGTTTTCAAGCTTCTGCAACTCTGGTCTGGATTTTGAAGGCTCTTTATATATAAATTCTCTTACTTACAAAAAAAAAAAAATTGTGATTTTACATATTCAAATTTGAATTCTAAATTTTATAAAATTAAATTTAATTTGAATAAAATGTCGTTTCTATGTTATCGTCTACATGGTTTTTGTATGAGTCTGTTGTATCAAGGGATTTGATGGTCAATGAAGCACTAGATTTTGGAATATGATTGGCCTTTAATGACGTCAACAACGACGAGGTGGGATTATCATACTAGTATGAAGTATGTGATTTTAAATTTCATTTTTTAAATCTTCTTTCTTTTTTAAATTTGAAAACAAGGAGAATCTTTCTTCGAACATTCATATATGTAAATTGCAATTTCATTATTTTTTAAATTTGGATTATAATAAGTGATAAGTTTAATTTTTATTTTTTTTTGGGTATTTGTTATTATGAAATTGTAATTTTGTATTCCTTAAATTGTATTATTGAAAGTTTAGATAAATTAAGTGTCTTGAAAAAATCTCTATTATATTTAGAATATGCAATCTTAACAAGCAATATTTACAATTTCAATAATTCTTTTAAATTTTTAAACAAATATTGAACAAGATTTGTTGAAAAAATATGTACAGAAAAGATAAAAAAAACATAATGTTCAGACTAGTGTTATAATAAGAGCTGGCAATCCACTCAAAGGTTCAAAATCACAATTCCAACACTGAACTATATGATTTCAATTATTTTCAATTTGTCGAATTTTGAAGTCCTAGCTTGCAAATGGTGTGATATGAGTTCCCTGTATACAACATTGATAGAGTTGGAACTTGGAATATTAAAATAGAAATAATAATATATTTAGAAAAGAAATAGGTGATTTGATTTACTGAGACATCTAGGGGTTTTCTCATAATTTTATTGAAACTTTGTCAATTTAATTATCTATCTAAATTATTAGAATCAAATAAATTTAGTGAAAGCAAGTTGTTGTTTGGAAATTCAATAACTTTAATGTTACAGTATTAATCCTACTTTGTATTTGGCACTGGTCTTTAGAAAAAACATAATTAATTTGGGAAAAATGAAAAAGAATAATAATAAATGTCCATATTAATTAATTAGTGAAAAAAATTAATCACAAATTTTTTGTAACTTGGTTAGTGCATACCAATTCATCTCCACCTCATGGTATTTATCAACCAACAATAAAAAGATTATTATGAGTGAAAGAGAAATGGACATTTTCACTAAGATGAAACAAGGGGTGATGTTTCAATAACTTTCTTAAAAATTAACTAAATAAATAAATAATGTCAATTGATTTTTATAAAAAAAAAATTATGTCATAGAAATGGTAATTAGAGAATATAATCATTTTAATTACATAATTATTCAAAATAAACAAAATTTTATTTTTTTGAAATTTAATTTTAAAAATATATTTATTATTAATGTAATATATTTTAACTTTTTTAAGTTTCAATTTATCAAAAACCCTTTAAAACCTCTTACAAAATAGTTTAATTAAAATTTTAATAAAAATAAAATTATGTCGAACATTATGCAAAGCGATTTGGGATAAGCTCTATCTTACACTTCGAAAATAAACTTTCGATAAGTATAACAAAATCGAAAATAAACTTCTTGTAAGTATAAAAAAATCCATATAGATGATAACTACAATTTTTTACAAATGAGAATTATTTAACCAAATTTATTTTACTATAGCAAATTACTACAGGAAAATCTAACGAGCAATGTGAATCATATCAACCACCATTATGGGGAAGGTTTACATTTTTAATTTACTTGTATAGATATTATTTAGAGTTTTTTAAAATGAATGAAATAGAATAGAAAATTATAAAAATAATAGATTAAGTTTTTAAATTAAGTAAAATGGTTGGTTTTTTTTTAATTGTATTTTTTTTATAAATAAACACTGATAAAATATTAAGGATTTTTTCTTTAGTATATGTATGACTATTAATATTGATAAAACAAAGATTATTATAATCAAATTTAAAAAGTTTATTTGTGATAATTTCATGTATGACAATAACAACTTGGAGGAGCCCCCGAGGTGTAGGGAACTTGGTGATAGAGTGTATTGTTAAGGCACTTCTTTAACTTGGTGATAGAGTGTATTGTTAAGGCACTTCTTTATGTGAAGTCACCCAGTTTGAAACCCCTTACCTTGTGTGTCGCTTATGGGACATCATGTGAACACTTGTCAATTTTTCTTATCACCAAAAAAAAAAAAAAAAACTTTGAGGAAGTGACTTCATACAAATATCTCTTAGTAGATTTACAACACAAGCTTAACTCAAACTATTGCATTGAGAAAAGGATAAATGTTGAGTGAAAATCTTATTTTGGCCTTGAAAAAAATTGTAAATCAATGAACCTTTGGTTATGGGATAAAAAGACTCATCTTTGAGACTCTTGTCACTCATGTTATCTTATATGGTTGTGAAGTTTGGGGTTGTAGCATCTCTAGACAATCATGAAGAAAGATCAATCAAATCCATAAGTGTTTTATAACATATAATCTTAAAATTAAAGGTAATACACCCTATCCTATTCTCCTCAAAGAATTGATTCTTCCCCCCATTGAGAGCATGACTATGACTAGGTGCCTAATGTACAAGAACAAGATAAACATGGAAGGCAAGAGACTTCCTAAGATTGCAACAAAATCTAATAAAAAACACCAATAATATTAAAAATATTATTACATCTAATTTACAGAGAAAATGTTGTGGGATAAAGAATTAGAAGATAAGAGAAAATTAAGGTACTATAAGGAGGTGATTAACCCTAATCTAAAAGATCAAAAGTATCTATATGTTTTAACTAGTGTAAAGAACAAAATCCATATTGTTAAAACAAGAACAAACTCTCATGAGCTCCATAGTGAAAGAGGGCATTGAAACATTCATAAAATGTTATGGGTCCAAAGATTAAGAAATTTTAGGAAGACTTCTTTTCAAGATTTTCAAACACAAAATTAAAATTTTAAAGCAAACCAAATAATTTCTTACAGTTTTCTTTTTTTCTTAAGATCCGATAGACCAAAATTGGTCTCATTGGATGTTAATAATAATTAGCATCATTATTATGATTTTATATTAAATTATTTTATATTAATAATGGTTTGTCTCTATGAAATTGTGTAGTAAATATAGATTCCATAAAAGTTTAAGTTTAGTTTTTAATTTCAAGATAATCAAATTGAATGATGTTAATAATTTCTTCATAACATTAAGTCACTTACATCTAAATAAAAACAAAACAAAGTTCAAAAAAAAAATCCAGAAAAAAACCTCCATTACTGCAATCTCAAGACCTTGACGTAAATTTAAATTGAACACAACAAATTGATACAATCTCAAAACCTTGAAGTAAATTTAGATTTATGATCCATTTCGCTGTTTTATATCCTTTTCTCCGTTTTTGAAACGCAAGCGTCTTTCAAAGTTTCTAGCTATATTGTTGTACATATGTCTATATCTATCAATTCAACGACATTCAATAAAGTTGTGAGGTAATAACATGGAAAAGACATTTAGAGGTATTGAGCCAAATGGGCCACCTAAACCATGGTCTTTGGGGAGCATGTAAGTGAAGGTAAAGAAAGTAAATTCAACAAATTTATCGAACACTGGTTGCTGGTGGTGTCATTTCAATTGCAGATTGATGCGAGTGAACCGTATTGCTCCCCAAGTTCAACCTCTGTTTTTCTATTTCTCTACTTATTCCTACTTGAATTGATGCGAGTAAACCCTATTACTTGAGTTATGGAGAAATTCCCCCTGTCAACTTTTGCTTTTCTATTTCTCTACTTAATCCGGCTTGAATTGATGTGAGTGAACCATATTATAGAGAAATTGGCCCCGGTCAACTTCTGCTTTTCTATTTCTATATTTATTCCGGCTCGAATTGATGCGAGTGAACAATATTACTTGACTTGTGGAGAAATTGCTCCCAACTCAACTTTTTCTATTTCTGTACTTATTCCAACTTGAATTATGGAAAATACTCCGAGTGAACAGTATTACTTGACTTGTGGAGAAATTGCTCCCAACTCAACTTTTTCTATTTCTGTACTTATTCCGACTTGAATTATGGAAAATACTCCCTAGTCAATATCTGCTTTTCTATTTCTCTACTTATTCTGGCTTGAATTGATGTGAGTGAACAGTATTATTTGAATTGTTGAGAAATTGATCCCCCAGTCAACTTATGCTTTTCTATTTTTCTACTTATTCTGGCTCGAATTGATGCGACTGAATCGTATTCCTTAAATTGTGGACAACTTGCCCCGCCCCGACAATTGTGGACAAATTGTGGACAACTTGCGCTGACTGATAAGATGTTCCAAACCCTAGCCAAGAGATATCCAAGCCAATACTGAAACTAGTTGTTGCAGCACCTGCACCTGCAACCCTCCTCCAAACCTGCCCACCAACTGCAACTACAGTGTGCACCAACTGGGAAAACTGCAGTCCTGAGATGCTGTCAAATGAGAACTGGTGCCCTGTATTTATAATAATCCTGCCAGTTTGCTGGGGCCGACTTCTCCTTCTGGGTATGTGTTTGTTCAGTATATTATTATTAATTCTGGTCGACTTCTTCTCTTGGAGGCTAATAGCCTAATATAAATTTTCTTCTTGAGCCGACACGGCTTCTAGGGTTATTAGCCAACTCATTAGGGTTTCTCTTGCTTCCCAGAGTCTTCTATTCTCGTCAGGTTCACATGTAGAGGTAAATACCTCCCGCAGCTACCATAATATTAACATGTGTAACTTCTACAACATATGCCATTTTGATAAATGGAGAGGCAACCAACTTTTTTCAGAGCAGCAGAGGACTTAGACAGGGATGTCCACTATCACCTCTTCTATTCATTTTGGTAATGGAAGGTCTCATCCTTTGTTTAAAGAAAGCACAAATAGATGGAGCTCTCATGGGGATAAAAGTTTCCAGATTGATAAAGGTTCTACACTTACTTTTTTTGGATGAAATTCTTATAATGTCGAAAGCATCATTCGCAGAATGGTAGAAAATTCAAAATATTCTCCAAGTTTTTTGTCGAGCTTCGGGATTGGTGATTAATCTTCAAAAGCATGATTTTCTTCATTTTGGAGTTCCTTCGGAAACTCTCACTCTTTTAAAAGACTTATACCAATTTTCCTTCAAATAACTTTCTGCGGGATTAAGATATCTGGGGTATTTTCTGAAACCAAATAGTTATAAGGTGGAGGACTGGCAATGGCTTTTTGAAAAGTTTGAATCCTGGATTAATCACTGGTGTAATAGATGGCTCTCCTTGGGTGGATGCTTTATGTTGATAAAAGTAGTATTAGAGATCCAACCAGTCTATTGGATGACTCTAGCTCATATACCGATCCCGATTCTCCACAGGATTCAAAAAATGATGATTTCCTTCCTCTGGTCGGGAAATAAGAACAAACTGAGTTATCATTTAAGAAAGTGGGAATCAATTACAAAACCAAAACTCTATGGAGGATGGGGTCTACAGAACATCTTCATTTTCTACAGGGCATTGGCGACAAATACTTTATGGCGAGCTTTGATGAAGACAAGCATATGGCAAAGGGTGATCAAAGATAAGTACTTCCCACATGGGTCGGTGCTGTCATGGTTGAGATCGACAGCTTTGATTAAATCCTATGGGTCACAGACATGGAAAAATCTATTGAATATGTTACCAGTGATATTACAGTGGATGGCTTGGAACCCGGGCTCGGGACACTCTATTTTAGTTGGGAAGGATGCAATTTTAGGAATGGGGAAGGATGCAATTTTATCACAGGAGTTGGTGCACAGTCTTAATCAAATAAACATTCATCTCTTGTATCAAGTGAGTCATGCTTTACCAAGGGTTTCGATAGGCTCATACTGGTATGACAATGTTGATCTGGGTTTGGTTGGTGAACTTACAGTGGAATGGGATAGATACAGGCATAATTTGATTGGTTCAGGCATCAAACTTGTGGATAGACTGGATGAATTAATATGGACAGGTTGTGATTCGTCAGGAGAAATTTATGGAAATGGGACTGTCCATTGAAGGTCAAGCTTTTTGTTTGGCTCTTAGCTGAAAATAAAATTATAACATGGAAAAATTTGCAAAAAAGAGGTTGGAAGGGGCTTGGATTATGCTATATGTGTAAAAATATGAGAGAATTAGGTAAACACTTTTTTGTAAATTGTCCTTTTACGTTATCAGTTTGGGAGAAAGTGAAAAATTCTCTAAAACTCATTGTTGGCTGGAATGGTAATTCGGTGAATGAATGTTTCCAAAACTGCGCAAAACAAAACTATAATTTCAAAACTCTCACTGCATATGTTTGATGGTACCTTTGGCTTGATAGAAATAAATCTATCTTCGAGTCTTGGACACCTTCTATTATGAGGATAGTCCACCTAGCTCTAGGGGCATTGGGCACTCATTGGGAAAATATAAAAGTTTATGCCCCTAGGCACAAATCTACAATTTTCGTTGAAGATAATATTATTGCTTGGTTCGACGGGGTTGCTCAGCAGAAAGGAAAAATAAGTGGTGCAGGTGGAGTCTTAAAGATAGATGATCACAAGGAGTATAGATGGACTTTAAATTGTGGCAGTGGAACAAACTCCAGGGAAAAACTCATGGGAGCCTGGGCAACTTTGACTCTTGCATGAAGGCTTTCATTTTCTGACATACTTGTTCTTGGGAATTCAAAGATAGTCATCGATTGGCTCAATCAGAAAGAAACTCTACATGTGGTAGCTTTAGATGGCTGGAAGGATAGAATAACTGGACTTCTGTTAAGGTCCTAACCCGCACATAGGTAGATTAATGTATTCGGATGTAATAAAGGTCAATAATAATAAGACCTTTCAATAAAATAGAATAAGGCGGATGTAAG
>SNQJ01S0020192.1:234190-304105 GCA_010110895.2 Picea sitchensis | reverse complement strand
CTTCTTACATCCGCCTTATTCTATTTTATTGAAAGGTCTTATTATTATTGACCTTTATTACATCCGAATACATTAATCTACCTATGTGCGGGTTAGGACCTTAACAATACTTGTTCTTGGGAATTCAAAGATAGTCATCGATTGGCTCAATCAGAAAGAAACTCTACATGTGGTAGCTTTAGATGGCTGGAAGGATAGAATAACTGGACTTCTCACCCTATTCAGATCTATCTCATGTGCACATATATACAAGGAAGAGAACCTAGAAGCTGACAGACTATAAAAAAGGGCTCTTAATAATTGTCCACAGAGAATTTTCTACAATCACTGGAAAGGTGGCCATGAGGGCCCCACTCTTTTTATAAATATGTTTTGAACATCAGTGTTTCATCTCCTGCATATGTAGGTTATTTTTGGACTTGCTAGTTGCTACAATTCCCTCCTTGATAGGGAGAGATTTTGTTTTTTATTTTGATATTAGTCTTTTGGTAGCTTTGACGAAGATGTTATAATGATAGGTTTTGGAACTTTTACTATTTAGTAAGAGTGTTTTTTCTATATGCTACAACCCATAAAAAGTTTTTTTCATGATGTAACCACTGTCATTGAAAACATATTATATTTTTATGTGAAGTCACCCGGTTTGAAACCCCTTACCTCGTGTGTTGCTTATGGGACATCATGTGAACAGTTGTCAATTTTGCTTATCACAAAAAAAAAAAAAAAAACTTGGAGGAAGTGACTTCATACAAATATCTCTTAGTAGATTTACAACACAAGCTTAACTCAAACTATTGCATTGAGAAAAGGATAAATGCTGAGTGGAAATCTTATTTTGGCCTTGAAAAAAATTGTAAATCAATGAACCTTTGGTTATGGGATAAAAAGACTCATCTTTGAGACTCTTGTCACTCATGTTATCTTATATGGTTGTGAAGTTTGGGGTTGTAGCATCTCTAGGCAATCATGAAGAAAGATCAAGCAAATCCATAAGTGTTTTATAACATATAATCTTAAAATTAAAGGTAATACACCCTATCCTATTCTCCTCAAAGAATTGATTCTTCCCCCCATTGAGAGCATGACTATGACTAGGTGCCTAATGTACAAGAACAACATAAACAACATGGAAGACAAGAGACTTCCTAAGATTGCAACAAAATCTAATCAAAACCACTAATAATATTAAAAATATTATTACATCTAAATTTACAGAGAAAATGTTGTGGGATAAAGAATTAGAAGATAAGAAAAAATCAAGGTATTATAAGGAGGTGACTAACCCTAATCTAAAAGATCAAAAGTATCTATATGTTTTAACTAGTGTAAAGAACAAAATCGATATTGTTAAAACAAGAACAAACTCTCATAAGCTTCATAGTGAAAGAGGGCATTGAAACATTCATAAAATGTTATGGGTCCAAAGACTAAAGAATTTTAGGAAGGCTTCTCTTCAAGATTTTCAAACACAAAATTAAAATTTTAAAACAAACCAAATAATTTCTTACATTTTTCTTTTTTTCTTAAGATTTGATAAACCAAAATTGATCTCATTGAATATTAATAATAGTTAGCATCATTATTATGATTTTATATTAATAATGGTTTGTCTCTATAAAATTGTGTAGTAAATATAGATTTCATGAAAATTTAAGTTTGGTTTTTAATTTCAAGATAATCAAATTGAATGATGCTAATAATTAATTTAGATGATCATAATATTAATAATTATTGAATGATCATAATATTAATCTAGATGTACCACTCACATCTAAATAAAAACAAAACAAATTCCAAAAAAAAAATCGAGAAAAAATCTCCATTAATACAATCTTAAAATATTGATACAATCTTAAAACCTTAACATAAATTTACATTAAACACAACAAAAAAATGAAAACTATTTTATGATCCATTTCTCCGTTTTTGAAACACAAACGTCTTTCAAAGTTTCTAGCTATGTTATTATCAATATGTGTATATATCTATCAATTCAACGGCATTCAATAAAGTTGTGAGGTAATAACATGGAAAAGACATTTAGAGGTATTGAGCCAAATGGCCCACCTGAACCGTGCTCTTTGGGGAGCGTGTAAGTGAAGGTAAAGAAAGTAAATTCAACAAATTTATTGAACACTGGTTGCTGGTGGTGTCACTTCAATTCCAGATTGATGCGAGTGAACCGTATTACTTGAATTGCGGAGAAATTGCTCCACAAGTTCAACCTCTGTTTTTCTATTCTTACTTGAATTGATGCGAGTAAACCCTATTACTTGAGTTATGGAGAAATTCCCCCAGTCAACTTTTTCTTTTCTATTTCTCTACTTAATCCGGCTTGAATTGATGTGAGTGAACCATATTATAGAGAAATTGGCCCCAGTCAACTTCTGCTTTTCTATTTCTATATTTATTCCGGCTCGAATTGATGCGAGTGAACAGTATTCCTTGACTTGTGGAGAAATTGCTCCCCAACTCAACTTTTAGTTTTCTATTTCTGTACTTATTCCGACTTGAATTGATGCGAGTGGACCGTATTACTTGAAGTATGGAAAATACTCCCCAGTCAATATCTGCTTTTCAGTTTCTCTACTTATTCCGGCTTGAATTGATGCAAGTGAACCGTAATCATTAAATTGTAGAGAATTTGCCCCCCTAGCCAACTTCTGCTTTTCTATTTCTCTACTTATTCCGGCTCGGCTCGAATTGATGTGAGTGAACAGTATTACTTGAATTGTTGAGAAATTGATCCCCCAGTCAGTTTCTGCTTTTCTATTTTTCTACATATTCCGGCTCGAATTGATGCGACTGAACCGTATTCCTTAAATTGTGGACAATTTGCCCCGCCACTCTACCTTTTTCTGGCTTGAATTGAATTGATGCGAACCGTATTACTTGAATTGTGGAAAACTTGAATGACTTCAACTTTTCTCGATAGGCGCTCCTGCACTAATTTCCGCTAACATCCATTCCACAAAGATACCTTGACCCATCTTTGATTCTTGTGCTAAATTCTTATTAGGTCTACTAGGTATACATACCATTAGGTCTACTAGGTATACATACCCTACCAGCTTATGGATTTGAACTTGTGACTTTTTAGGAGGAAACACATGTTCTTAATCATTTGGCCCACTCATGTTAATATTGTTATAAATATTTTAAAATTAAGATTTAATGTGAATACATGTAAAACATTTTAAGAAAAAATGTTTTGCATTCTCCACCTTCATAACAAAAACTATATATAATAATTATTTAACTTTTCTAAACTTATTTAATTGATATCTCATCATTAGTATTCATATTACTCAATATTTAAATTAAAATTACTAATGATTTTAGTTATTAGTTTTTATTAATATAGAAACAATCTTTAAAGTGTGGATCATTTATGGGATAGCATCCTCTATAAACAATGTTCCACCAAGTTTCTACCAACATCTCTATAATTATAAAAATAAAAATAATAATTGATAAAATTCTAATAATAACAATTCATCTCATGCAAAACTCCAAGGTCCCAATAGAAACAAACGATGCATGATAGGGTAATAAAAGTCACATACTAGAGCTAATCGATAATAGCATTATTGGTGGATTAATAGCAAAAGGAGAACAAATCATGGCAAAGAAGGACATATCCATAGTAAGAGAGCAATGTATTATAAATGAGAACGATGACCCTGCAACCCCAGGGTACTATACCATGTCATTTAAGGATGTGGTATAGGGAAATTTGTAGGCCAACTAGGTAGCCAATGAAATGAGTGGGGCAAGAAAGGCAGTAGAGAATGAATTAGGGGAAAAGGGGGAAGCAACATGTGATAAAGAGAACAACGAAAAACTCAAAAAATAGATGCCTAGCCAAAACAACTATCAACCTAAGGAATGAAATCACCTCAAATGAATTCGGCAAATATATTCAATACTTGAAGGATCATGCCATCATGGGCAAGTTTATGGGCACATGATCTTCAAATAAGGCCCTAACATGGTGGGTCAAAACTAGGTGGAAACCCAAGGGCCAAGTGGATTTAAAATTTGGCTCCAAGGGTTTTTTCCACTATGATTTTCACAAGCATTGAAGATTAGGATAGTGTATTCAAAGAAGGCCCTTACATATTCAACTTGGTGGGATTACATATGAGATTCTAGATGGAAAGATTCACCCCCAAAAATAAGATTTCACCAAAGCACCTTTGTGGATCAGGATGTACTCGATGCCCCAAGAGTTTTGGGAAGAGAAAACCCTCATGGGTATGGAAAATACTCTTGTCACCTTTGTCAAAATCTCATAGGTAACCCAAAAAAAACGATACACCTCATATGGAAGGATTTGTGTCTACATGAATGTATTAAGAGCCCTCCCAAAATCCATTAACTTCAACTTCTAAGATAATAAATAGATCCAAACCCTAAATTATGAGCACATTCCATTTATATGTCGTAAATGTCATAAACATGGGAACTTATTTAGGGATTTCCCACATAATATAGACACGATAAAGAATAAATATGAGCAAATAACTGACTAGGATGGATTCAACAAGGTCCCAAGTAAAAGGAAGTAATGAGAAAAATTAGCCAAGCCAACCACAAGTACACAGGATAAGAATTCCAATAGCATCTAAAGCTTGTCAACCTTAGGAGAAAATGAAAATCCAACTAAGAAAAATTGCAAGAAAATGAAGGACAACGTCAAGTAGATCACCTAATAATAGGAGAAGGAAAATGTTAGAAAACCAATCCTCCAAACACTTGTCAAAAGAAAAATCCAAAGGAAGCAACAGATCTAGAAAGGGAATGGAGGAGGAAACTCAGGAAGAATGTGAGGAAGATAATATACTACAAGAAATGGAGTTGGATTCAATCAAAATTGATCTACCAACACTCATCACAGCGCATGGGGAAACACACCTAATCGATCTTGCAGAGGATCGACTACTCCAACTTCAGAAGAAAATCGGAAAAGGTAAATCAAAGTTAGGAACCTCGAACCCAAACCAAATATCTACTTGTATCCAGACATAAGGACTAATCCCCTAAAAAAAATAGCCATAGAGGAAACGAAAAGAGGTAGGAATTCCTCAAAGAAAAACCTAGAATAAGTAGGTGCACACTCAATGGATTCATGATACACAAAAAGATTGTCGAAGAAATACTTCTCCTCCCAACCAAGGAATTAAAATGAAGGTGATATCATAGAATATTAGAGGCCCGAATGCAACCAACAAGCATCACATGTTGAAGAAACAAAATAGTTAAGTACAAACCCACTAACTTACTACTCTAGTAAACCAAATGTGAAATCACTTCATTGTATTCTATTGCACAAAAATGTTAGGAAGGATATAAAAATATAGTCATGACAACTATTTTCTTTTCTAAGGGTCTAATATTTTTATGGAATCCATCCCAGGTCTTTCTTGAATGTGAATTAGATACACCCAACCTAATATCTACCAAGTCCAGTAGCCTCACCTCTCTGGACCAAAGTTTCCTAACCAATGCCTATGGCCCCATCAATCCTCTTCTTAAATTTATCTTTCTTGATTCCCTCAAGGCCATATGTGATACAATCAATGAAGAACAATGGATAATGGAGGGGTTTTAACATAATCACTTTCCTCCAAGAAAATAAAGGAGGCAAGAGAAGACTAAATGTCATTAGCATAACTTTCCAATACACTATCAGTAGCATAAGGTTATTAGATCTACAAACCTCCAAATATTTCTACACGTGGAATAGAAAAATACGAGGCACACACCAAATAGTAGAAAGGATGGATAAATTTCTTATATCAAAATTCCCCCCTTCCATTCTAAAACATTAATGGAGGCTAAGAGTTTACCTTGTGCAAGCTCTGACCATTGGCCAATTTGCCTAGCATGGGATAAATATATAATTCCTAGATCCAAAACATTTCACTTTGAAATTTTTTGGTTAGATCATCCTGAATTCATGGAAAACATAAGAAACTAGTGGGAAGAGGAAATTGTAACCAAGGGCACAAGTATGTATATATTACAACAAAAATCAAAACAAATTAAGTAGAAAATTAAAAAATGGAATAAAAGAGTCTTTGCAAAGATCTTCCAATCCTAGAATCAACTCAAAGAGAAGATGGAAAAATTAAAATAATCATCATTAAGGAGGAAAAAACATAAGAAAGAAAAATTTAAGAGGAAATCATTCAAACTCAATTCTCACTCAGGGACAAACAAGAAACACTCTAGAACAAAAATCAAGAATCAAATGGATCAAAGAGGGGGAAAAGACCACTCATTTCTTCTACAATTCCATGTTAAGCCGAAGGAATCACAACTAAATCAATTATATTAGATCTATCATAGGGGATATATTAGAAAAACATGAAGATATTGAAGTCAATTTGAGAACTCGCTTTCATTATCTCCTATCAGAACCTCCCATAGAAAGAGAAACAACTATTAAATAATTACAAGAAACATTCTTTCTCTAGTTATTGATGAACCAACCCAAGTATCATGCGGGCTACAACCTTTGAGAAAGTCACCCAAACTATCCAAGAAATGCTTACAAGTAAATCCCCGGGTCCCAATGGATTCACTATATATTTTTTCCAAGATTGCTAGTTGGTGATTGGTAAAGAGTTATGGGAAGAAACAAAAGAATCAAGATGCATGAAGAACATCCTCCATTTCTTTAACTCAACATTTATGACCCTCATTCCAAAGGATTGGAAGCACATTCTGCATAAAAATCCTAACCAATAGTCCTATGCAATGTGATCTATAAATCATCACTAAACTCATTGCGAACTGATAAAAACCAGTCATGGCCCAAATAAATTCACAAGAGAAAGGATTCTATGTTGAGGGAATATAAATTATAGATGGTATTATCATAGTTCATGAATCTATCCACTCCTTGTAAAATTAGTAAATATCTCAGGATGATGATCAAACTGGACATATCCAAATCCTATGACAGCCTTAGTTGGGAATTCATGGAAAAAATGCTAGCAGTTTTTGGTTTAAGGTCAGATTGGATCTCTTGGATTAGAAACCTCACCTACTTGTATTTATTCTCCATATTTGTCAATAGAAATCTCTCTGCCACCTTCAATCCCTCCAAGAGGATCTAACAAGGTTATCCTCTGTCCCATTTTCTATACATCCTTATGGTTGAAGGTCTGAGATGAAGCATCAAACAAGCACTGGCGATTAATTCTCTCAAAGGGATAACTCTAAACCAACATGTCGACCATTTATTTCATCTTCAATTTGTGGAAAACAAATTTATAATGGGAGCACCAAAATATTGAGAAGCCAACTCCTTCAAAGGAATACTTTACAAATTCGTGCTTGCCTCGAGAGATCACGTAAATCAAGATAAATATTTCATATATTTTTTCAACTCCCCTCTAAACATATAATGCAGTATTTCCAAAATCATGGGTTCTTAGGAAGGAAATCTACCCTCAAAATATTTAGGGGCTCCTTTCCTTTCCAATGATCTCAAAAATTCCTCTTGGGAAGAACTCCTCACCAAACTGGAAAACAAACTGCAAAGCTAGAATTTCCATTTCCTCTCACTTCTTATCAAAATCCTCCTTACCAAATATGTACTACAATTCATGCCTCTTTATCTATTCTCTATGCTTACAACTCCTTTCAAAATATTTAAGAAACTTCAAAACTTACAGAGATCCTTTCTATGGGGCGGCCCAACTAGGGAAAGAAATTGGGTGCACATGGATTTGGAGAAGGTATGTCTCTCTAAATGGGAAAGAGGACTATGTAGTAAAGATCCTTTCATCAATCCACGGATGGGGTGTCAGAAGGCAGATAACGCACATGGGGGAGGCCGGAGGGAAGCTGGCATGGGTAGGCCATGTGCTCCGCACCTTCACTGTCACCCTTAGCTTTATAACATAGTAGATTTACACTGGTGTGACTATCCTCCCCACGGTGTACCAGCTTTAGGTGCTACAATTTTTCATTCCTCCTGGAGCAGTGATGTCGATGGATGTTGTGAGCAAGCTATCATGTCACCTCCATATTTTTCACTTGGATTCGGGGATGCTTCTCCTCCATTGCTTACCGCTTTCCAATGTTGTGGATGTGCTCTTCCACTGTCTCATTTCTTCGGTCGTCCCTCCCATTCGGCTCTAGAATTAGACTCTGATTATTTTCATCCCCCACTTCCCCCTCCTGATTATGCCGAGGCAAAGATTAAAATACAAACAAGGCCCGACCTGGTACATTACATATGGTAGGATGGATAATCAAAGCCCCGACCAACATGAGTCCTTTCCCACTTCCACTGCGTCTCAGTCCCATGTTGATCATCCAAGCCTACCACCATTTTCTTTTCCTTGGGCATGTCAAGTCGAGTGGTTTGATATCCAGGGGAACTCTCTAGGCTTCGACCTTGGTGCCATTTCAGATGTGCCTCCCACCTCTCGCTTGACCAACACCTTCGCAATGCTGCTAGCTGACCCCCAACCCAACGACATTCCCACTCTGGAGGAGACACCATCTCAACCCCCTCCGCCCGCTGGTTGCGACTGTGGGGATTACTCTCGCGTCTAGGCTTCATTGGAAATTCTGCAGGATTTGGTTTTTGAAGTCAGGAATGACTTGACGAATCTTGTGTTCAAGGCCAAGCTTAGGGAATTCCAAGCATATCGACTGGAGGCTCTATTAGCTGCACTCCTCCACCCTTTGGTTCCTCCGACCATTGCGACAACCAAGACTTCGAAGTCCAACGACACGGTTCCAACATGAAGACTTCTTTCTTAGGTTTTTGTTTTAGGATGTTAATTATGGCCAGATTTTGGTTAAGTATGTTTTCTCACCTTGCGTGGCATCAAAGTTGATAGACAACACATTGTGCATAGGGAATTGGGTTTTGGCATTTGCAAGTTTTTAAATTTTAGGAAGTGGATTATTTTTTGAACACCTGGTTGCATTCATTTCCCACCTGGGAAATGCATACCAACAAACTTTATGCTTTGCATACTTTCATGTATATGGCGACCTTTGATAGGTAACTTATAATACNACAAAAACTTATTTACGAAAAAAAAATAAAAGATCCTTTCATCATAAGCAACGTACTCCTAGATAGGACATGGTGGAGATGGATTAAATGAAAAAATGAATTATGGGGTAAGCTATGGTCAGAAAAATATCTAGGTCGTAATGTTGAATAAAAAAGCCTAATTCGAATAGAAGGATCTTGTACAAGATCCCTCATTTGGAACAACACATGGCTCAACAAGCATCTGGTACAAAAACACTATTTTTGGGAGTTCAAGAACATCTCTGTAACTCTCTTATGGGATGTTCCATGGAAACAAAGAAATATTTTATCATCTAATGCCACCTTGATGGTAGAAAAAACATTCCTATGGAATTGGGGCTAGATTTTTGTTAGCCATTATTGGAAATACATGAAGAAAACCCTCTCAATTCCTTCATACCTTAGATCTCATAATCAAAATGGCCTACAAAAGTAAATGAGCACTCACAAAAAATCGTCGATAACCTCATATGCTCCATAATATTTAGTATAGATCCATAGCCATACATCATTACATGGGGTACTCAAGGGTCTAGTAACTACAACATAAAAGAGGCCTATGCACTAATAACAAAATTTAGTAGCCTAGAAAAGGAAAAAAAATGGCACTAGATCTAGAACCAGGAGAAATTCCCAGAAGTTTCTACATTTCTTTGGCTCTTGTCCAATAGAAAAACTCTTACATAGGACAAGCTCACCAAAAGAGGCTTTGATGGTCCATCATTATGTCACATGTGTAGACTAGCAGAGGAAAGCATTAAACACCTTTTCAATGGATGCCCAGAGGCAAGATTATTGTGGGATCATGGATTCAAATTGTTTAGATAGTTAAATAGAATATGAAATGATATTCTTATATCCCTAGAATATTAGAAAATAATTCCTTATAAAAATGCCATTCTCAATAAGTCATGGATTCTCTTCCTAGGCTTCTCATTGTTGACAATATGGAAGGAACGTAACAAGTGTATCTTCAAAAGAAACATAAGGGATATAGAGGTGTTATGGGGGGAATCAAAACAAGTATCCAAGAAATAATCAAGAGTCTTCCTTAGCCTAGAGAAGCTAGACAACTCGAAGACATTGAAAAAAATTGAACGACAAGTGTTCTCAGATCCCACCCAACCACATCACCCACTCCAAATTCCCTCCAGTAGAATCATGGAGACCACACCCTTAAAAATTTGTCAAAATAAACTTCAATGGGGCATAAAAAGGTAACTTGGGCCCCTCAAGGGTAGTTGGAGTGTTCAGTAATAACAAAGGAAACATTCTATGCATTTATTCTACCACTTAGGAAACAAAAAAACAATGGAGTTAAACTAATGGCTATCGTCAGAGGTTTGAAAATTGCTATTGATTAGGGTTTATACAATGTATTGTTGGAGGGAGACTCCCAGATAATGATCCAAGCACTTGCCAAAATCCTAAATGATTTGTCAAATATTGTGGATATTCCACTGGACAATTCATCACAACAAATCTAATAAAATACTGAAATTTTTACTGTTAAGGTTAATTTCCTTTAGATTTTAGATGCTTTAATTACTATTTTTTTTTTCTTAAAATATATGAAATAGATTAAATACAAAAAATAAAGAACATAAACAAATATTCACATACACCATCACAGAAAAACATAATATATAACATGGGAAACCCAATACCTGAGAAAACTCGGCTAGAAGGTGAGGTCGCTCTGCTCTCTTTTCTTCAAATGTAAGTACAAAGAAACATGAAATCTCTATGGAGTTTCCTTTGACATTGTGGCTTGTATGGATACTAGAGAATCTCTCCTCCTCTTTTATTCTCACAATATACCACTCTCAGTTGTTATGCTCAATTATTGAACAAGATACAATGCAAAAGAATGGAACCCCTTCTCCTCCTAGCAACCCAATATTTAACATAGCCCAATAGTCGTCTAGGGTTAGGGTATTGAATTCCTTAACCCTCAATTAGTGATCAGATTTGGACCTTCTATATGTTATATAAAATACACTACGTGGCTAGCCCCACATTATTATTGGATTTATCGGTAAATGGAGACATAAACAGATCTCCCTAACTTCAACAAGAAGCTAGAACAAAACAAGACAATATACTAAACTTTCCTTAGA
This sequence comes from Picea sitchensis, assembly GCA_010110895.2. NCBI lineage: Eukaryota > Viridiplantae > Streptophyta > Pinopsida > Pinales > Pinaceae > Picea > Picea sitchensis. The sequence continues at coordinate 292,915 of SNQJ01S0020192.1, read as the reverse complement.
TTTCAGTTATCAAATAAGAAGAGGATCCAAACCATACCTTTTAAGTGTTGTAGACCTGACCTCGCCAAGGTGATCCCAGCTCCGTCGTTAGGCTTTTGGAGAAATATTTGCAAATAAACACAAGCTAATGAAGACAAGAATAACAGAGTCTATTTGATATGAAACTATGTACGTGATCAAGGAATCATACAATATGGACAAATAACATTCATATAGGAAAGAAAAGTATATCTGTATTAAATAATGTTGTCAGGTTCCTTCCAACAGTTCCTTGCTTCCCACACACTTCTGCTCCAAGAATTATGAGACTGTGGATCCGAAAATCACTCACAATCTATGTTGACAAAGAAAAGATCAAAGCTAGTCTAACCAAGATACCAATCTCCAAAAACTCAAACTCAATCCAATCTAACTTTCTCCATGAGAGCTCCTCTCCTTTTATAATATGAAGAGGATAAGGTGAGAAGGTTAGGATGATCCCACTAAATCAGAAAAGAGAGTAAGATCCAAACCGATCGGAGGCCACCTCACCACAAAAGCTTCTCCTTTTAGAAGCATTGAGAAGATGCTCGTTTTCTCCACGTATGAAAATATTTGCACCACTAGAACTGAGAAGAGTGAGACGATGTCGCAGGCCAGGTTTAGTACAACATGCGACGATCTAGGATCATCGCACCTCTATAATTGGACAGGGTGCGAGGATCCTCTTTATTAGTTTTTTTTCAAAGTAAAATATGATTTCATCTCTTAGGAAAAGTTCTTCTCCCTTCTTTCCTTAGGAATTCAGGCCACTGACCCTTCTGAGGACAACATATAGGTTTACATCATTAACGATCATAAGGATGAAGAATATAATGTGTAAAAGAGAGCCCCCCAAAGTATGAAGTTAGAATAGAGTGATAGCTGAAATACTTTGTCGAGTGTGTGTAGGGAACAAGGAACAGTCGGTTGGAAAGCTACCAACAAACAAGGAAATACAGTACAATGATATATCATCATTGAGGTAGGAATTCCCATACTCAGAATACAAATGACTCAAAGCATAAATGCCGACATGCAAAGATCCATGTCAAGTAATACAGGTCATGGCCACCAAACATACACTGTGGATCCATGCCAATATGAATCAAATCTGAACATAGCCACCAAAAATACATTGTGGATCTATGTGTTAAAGACTCAAATTTGAACATATCCATGAGACATACAATGTGGATCTATGCAACATTACAAACTGAATATACTCCAATGCAACCTGAATCTGTCAAAAAAGATACAGGGTCTTCATCTCCACCACTCTATAGTACGAATCTAACCATGCGAATACATGTGTTGAAGTCGAACATGGTAGAAACCACTTGATTACTAGTCATTAGTGTATATCGTTAACAAGTGCGAGGAAAATCACCATTAATGTCAATGACTCCCAAGGTACTCTAGTACAATCCAACGAGTGTGAATTAATGAGATGAAGTAGAACACTCAGTGGAATCTTTCGATCAGGGGTCAATAATGAAAACCCATTGTCGAAAGCGAGGAAACCTGCCATTGAGGCATGTAAGTTCCAAGGTACCAATTAGTTTCTAAGTCTAATTCCTGGATAATGAGTTGAAGTCGACAGGAAAAAAATCGTCACAGGAGGGCCTTAATGTATCCCCCATCAATGACATGAACCAGGTAACAAGATTTGAAGTACATTAGAGTAACATGTGATTCAGAACTGACTCAGGGATGGTCGACATAATAGAAGGCTTAAGGACTACATAAATGGCTGACACAATAGAAGGATTTTCGAGTTGAACTTCTCTTTGAACATATTGACGACACAACAACTGTCTTGGAAAAAATGACTCAACAACAGGGATTACAAACCAATTTGTAATCTTATAAAGGCGTATGATCAAGAGACAAGAATATTTTCCAACCTATACATAAAGCGAGTGAAAGGGTGTCATGTTCAAAAACGACTCTTCCATGGAATATACGTTTAGATACATTTCTTTCCTAATTTCCCCCCACCATTTTTGGCGAGTACCTCTTTATTTTTACACAAGCTTGAGGAAGATAACATATGCTTGAACTGTAAGCTCATCCTTCAGATGAGTCCTTCAGAGTATTTTTAACAAACCCTAGGAAGGAGTGGTTTGGTCCCATATGGGTCTTTCGATGCTTGTTTTATGAGTCCAAAGAAAGAAAACTCAGGGGTTTTTCATATTTAGAGAGTCTGAAAAACACTTAAAGAAAACTCCAAAATGTTCTTTTTCGTAAATTAGTCTGATGAGACCGAAAAAGAGATAAACTACCGCTCAACAGACATTTTCTTCAAATACTTTAACGAGCGTGAACATAACAAGGTCGCTCGACAATCTTTTCATGTTTAGAGAGTCTGAAAAGAGCTTAAAGGGAACTCCAGGGGGTTCCTTTTTCGTATAACCTTTATGAGTCCGAAAAAGTGATAAAAGTATACTCAGTTATGTTCTCAGGTATTTACGAGCACGCGAAAGAACAAAGACTAAGCTCGTGATTGTTTTCATTTTTATGCAAGCTTAAAGCAAAACAAAACTATGCTTGGGATAGATTTTATTTTTTACACAAGCTTAAAACTAACCAAAACTATGCTTGGACCTGGTTTCATTTTTACACAAGCTTGAACCAGAGGAAACTATGCTTGAGGTAGGTGGTTTCATTTTTACAAAATCTTGAACCAGAGAAAACTATGCTTGATGCTTCCCAACACATAATCCAGGGATTGTTGGTACTTAGCCCCCAGCTTAAGAAGCTAGCGGCTTTACTTCAGCATGAAGTCCATAGGCTGTAAGCAAATGCCCCCCAAGCTTTGTTTCGTCCAACTGCAAAGGAGGATGAAATGAAGCTTCAAATACTATATGGAACAAAGTATTTGACTCAATCGAAGAAAGGGGAAATCTATTTCATTTTTTAATGAGCTTGACATAGGATAGGAAAAAAACTATGCTTGTAAGCTCTGTTTCATTTTTTAACTAGGTTGCTACATAGACGCGAAAAATATCCTCACAACTGGTTTCATTTTTTTAACGAGCTTGAAATCAGAAAACCATGCTCAAATCTAGTTTCATTTTTTAATGAGCTTGAAATCATAAAACTATGCTCAAAGCTGGTTTCATTTTTTAATGAGCTTGAAATGAGAAATCCATGCTCAAAGATCTCTTCTTGATCATGGCTTACAAGAGGAAAATACTTCGGAAGGACACCATGTCAGGTGACAAAAATCGATCATGGCCTCCAAGAGATCTTCACTTGACGAAAGAAACACACTCTGGAAGACACACATGTTGAGGGTCGCGATAGGGGTAAGGAGGTCAGGCTCCAATAGCCCTACCGAAGAGATCACCATGTCAACTACTGGATCCAAGTCATAAGAGATTGAGATTACAATGAGATTCTCATCTTCATTAGTAGTTGAAGGCATGGGAGACAATGTCACATAATTGACCTGTGGCGGGGGCGACACCGTCTGCATATAAGAACCATTTAGAGAGGTCATTGAGTTGATTGTAAATTCAGGGCCAATGAACGAAAGTTGATCAATAGTCACAATAATTTCATCGTGAAGGAAATATATCACATGAAAAAGAGTGGACACGATAGCTTTCATGGCATATACGTAATATCTCCCAAGGAGTAAATCGAAATCCAAGGGGTCTTGGACTACCATAACATCAATAAAGACAGTTTTCCCTCCCAAAGTTACAGGAAATTGAGGAAGGACTCCTAAAGGGTGACTGGTTCTTTTGTTAACAACTAACAGATTTTGCGTAGCCGGCACAAGCTAAGGATAACCCAAAGATTTCCAAGCAATAGAGGAAAAAATACTAACATACACGCCTTTGTCTATTAGCGACTGAGGAACGTCCCGACCACAAACTTGTACGGTAATCTTGAAAGGAATGTGAGAGGGAAGATGAGGTCTAGTTAGGGCACCCTAATAAAAAAGGATGGCCTCATTACTTGGAGGAGGTTCCACATGAGAAGGAGGAATGCCCCCTAGCATGGTAGATTCTGTATGAATGAGAAAAAATGTGGGCAGTATCAGGTTTACTCTCTAGCAGTAAAGTAGGATCGACCAATGATGAGATCAGATCGACCACTTGGGTTTTATTCTCCAAGGGGAGAATGGGGTCAATGGGTGGAAACCGATCGACTGCTTGGGTTGCACTCTCTATTGGGAGAGTGGGCTTGACCAATGATGGGATCAGATCGACCACTTGGTCAACTGGTTCAAATAAGGACGTGACCAGATTGATTACCTTATCAACCGGACTAACCGACGAAGGGACCATATTGATCATTCTATCAACTACAGATGGGTTGAGAGAAAGCTTGCGATAAGCAGTCTTCAAATAATTTTGAGGCTTCGTCCATACGAGGGAAAAGGTGAGTTTGATGACTCCCTCCGCATAACATACATGGGAAATTGACTCTACTTTTCTTCTTCCCAACTATATATTAACTAGTTGACAAGAGGTCATCAACATGGTGATCAGAGGCCGATGACAGAGACTGGCGATGGTGTCTAGACCATGCTTCTATAACCTTGGATAGACCAAGGAAATCTTTAAGAAGATGGATAGCCTTACAAAGCCTGCAAGGGTACATGGGCTTACGGGTTGTTTGGGTGATCTTGGCATCATCAACACTCCTAGCACAATTATCAATAACTGGTTGTTTTCCAACATGTTTGGCAGAGGTTGGAAGTTTGGACCCTTGCTTATTTTTCTTCTTCTTAATCTTCCTTTTCTTCTTCTTCTTATCCACCGAGTTACTAGCTGCAGAGCTTTCACTCGACGAAGAAGATGAAATGGAGAAATACCTTGCACGTGAAGAAGGTGAAGGAGATCTTACTGGCAAAGAAGGCAAAGGATCAACATGAGATTGATGTTATTTGGGGGAATTTATTACAACCGAAGAACTAGTTACATTCGGGATTACTTGAGTGGAAAAAAACCATACCAGTAATCCAATTGTGAGACCAATGAAGCAGGGGTTGCTTCATTGGTCGTTCCGGGAAATGATGCCATTAAACATAGATCCAACCTAGAGTATGCTAGGGGAAATAAACAACACACGCTAAAAATCTAGGAAGCAAACAAACAAACAAAATCTTCTCACAATGAACACACTAGTTGGTGATGAAATCCAACATTGCGAGGACAATGTAAGAAGGGGATGAGATAGAGCAGGTGGAAAAGTTACGTTGATGACTTTCTTAACAGACTTACACCTTGGTCCAAGATCCCACACATAAACGTGGGTATACCCTCCAAGGAGTCCGAGTGAGTTTGGCCAACGTCGATTCTAGGTATCGTGAAGAATTGCCCCTCCACAGTCACCTTGTGTAAATACCCTAAAGAGATAGGCTACTAAGATTACCAATTACGACGATGATGCCTGGGGAAATAGTCGAAAGTCGGATCCACATGCAAAGGAAGGGTATCTAAGCCCGAAATCTACTCGAGAAGGTCCCCACATGATTTTCTTCTCAAGTGACCCCCAATAATACGCGCAATCTCTACACTAAGACCAACAAAGCAGGGTGACTGACTCTGCCAATCCTAATGTGATCTCCTGATTGACCCTTGTGTTATAAGGGATTCCCAGGAAAAAATTTAGCAAGTGGATTTAGACTCTCCCTATCACAAGATTCTATGTTTGGTTGCAGCTTTGGAAATTTATCTTTCACACCTATTCCAAAGCCCTACACCTAGGCTAATGTAGGTATGCTACCAGAAAATATAAAAATGTCGAATCAATTTTAGTTTAGCGCTTTATTTTAAGGTTGTTGTTTGCTCAAGAGGAAAATGGCATGGACTAAATGATTTTTTGACCGAGTCTAAACAATGCAAAGAAATGAGAATGCAAATATTTCACTTCAATGAATGCTATATTATGAGAAGGAGAAAACGTTTATCATTCCTAGATGCACAATATCCCAAAATTTTATTAAACTCATCAATATCAAGAACTTTAAGAAATGATCTAAAGAGACTGTACACCAATACACGATTCTTTGCCCCCCCCTGGCCATGAGCGGGAAATTGTTTTAAGATTTCAAGAAGAAAAATGCCAAAAACCACACAATTTCGCTACTTCAAATGTAAGGATGCCCCCAATCTAATGCAAAGCAAGAAATTAAAATTTTGGTTTCAAAGATAGCTAAAAGCAATAGCAAATCTCTATAAAACAAAGAAACCCAAACAAATTTTCTCTTTTAACATGAAGTATTCAGAAAAGAAGCGTTCTTTCACGAAACAATTCTAAAGAAAAGCGATGCCTTGTAACTGAAAGACACTCAAAGAAAGAGATCAAATCTTTTAAAAGAAAACAATCTAAAAAAACACAAATATGGCTAAAAACAGATTCAAAGGTGTCAAGCAGACTGTAATCAGACCTAACAAATCACCCCAAATACTTATCTCAAATTAGGGCAGGGAAAACCATAAAAAATTAAAAAATTTCACAATCGTCGCAGGCTACAAGCCAACACAGTGCGACGATCCTTGATCGTCGTAGGCTAGAGAACCAATACAGTGCAACGATGTCACACTGTGTCATAATGTATGGTGTGTCAATCCTAGATTAGAGCACTATCTCTCAATGCAGGGTGCAACAATCAAAGGAAAAAATGGAAAAAAATAAAAAACATGAAGGTTTTCTAGTGAAATTAAACAGTCAGAGAGTCAATCTAGATCTCCCAGTGACTCAAAAAACAAAACCTAAGCAATCAAAGCAAGAAATCAAGACAAACTAGGAAAACAATCCATTCCCCAGTGGAGTCTCCAATTTTGTTATTGGATTAATCGATAAATGCAGACAGAAACAGATTTCCCTAACTTCAACAAGAAGCTAGAACAAAACAAGACAATATACTAAACATTCCTTAGATTTCAGTTATCAAATAAGAAAAGGATCCAAAACATACCTTTTAAATGTTGTAGACCTGACCTCGCCAAGGTGATCCCAGCTCCGTCGTGAGGCTTATGGAGACATATCTACAAAGAAACACAAGCCAATGAAGACAAGAATAACATAGTCTATTTGATATGAAACTATGTATGTGATCAAGGAATCATACAATATGGACAAATAACATTCATATAGGAAAGAAAAGTATATATGTATTAAATAATGTGGAAGAAAGATACAACCAGATGCCTTGATGTTGTCAGGTTCCTTCCAACAGTTTCTTGCTTCCCACACACTTCTGCTCCAAGAATTTTGAGACTGTGGATTTGAAAATGACTCACAATCTATCTTGACAAAGCAAAGCTCAAAGCCAATCTAACCAAGCTACCAATCTATATAAACTCAAACTCAATCCAATCTAACTTTCTCCATGAGAGCTCCTCTCCTTTTATAAGATGAAGAGGATAAGGTGAGGAGGTTAGGACGATCCCACTAAATCAGAAAAATGAGTAAGATCCAAACCGATCGGAGGACACCTCACCACGTAAGCTTCTCCTTCTAGAAGCATCGAGAAGATGCTCATTTTCCCCACGTACGAAAATCGTTGCACCCCTAGAACTAAGTAGAGTGAGACGACGCTGCAAGCCAGGTTTAGTACAACATGCGATGATCTAGGATCGCCGCACCTCTATAATTAGACAGGGTGCGGCGATCCTCTTTATTAGGGTTTTTTCAATGTAAAATATTATTTCATCTCTCAGGCAAAGTTCTTCTCCCTTATTTCCTCAAGAATTTAGGCCACTGATCCTTTTGGAGACAACATATAGGTTTACATCATTAATGATCATAAGGATTAAGAATATAATGTGTAACAGAGCCCCCCCCAAAGTATGAAGTTATAATAGAGTGATAACTGAAATACTTTTTCAAGTGTGTGTAGGGAACAAGGAATAGTCGGTCGAAAACCTGCCAACAAACAAGGAAATAAAGTACAATGATATATCATCACTGAGGTAGGCATTCCTATACTCAGAATACAAATTACTCAAAGCATAAATGCCGACATGCAAATAGTAAGACAAGTCATGGCCGCCAAACATAAACTGTGGATCCATGCCAATATGACTCAAATCTGAACATAGACACCAAAAATACACTGTGGATCTATGTGTTAAAGACTCAAATTTGAACATATCCATGAGACATACAATGTGGATCTATGCAATAGTAAAAACTGAATATACTCCAACACGACTCGAATCTGTCAAAAAAGATCCAGGGTCTTCATCTCCACCACTCTATAGTATGAATCTAACCATGCGAATACACGTGTTGAAGTTGAACATGGTAGAAACCACTTGATTACCGATCATTAGTGTATACCATTAACAAGTGTGAGAGAAATCACCATTAATGTCAATGACTCCCAAGGTACTCTAGGATAATCCAACGGGTGTGAATTAATGAGCTGAAGTCGAACACTCGGCAAAATATTTTGATCAGGGGTCAATAATGAAAACCCACTGTCGAAAGCGAGGAAACCTGCCATTGAGGCATGCAAGTTCCAAGGTACCAATTAGTTTCTAAGTCTAATTCCTGGATAATGAGTTGAAGTCAATAGGAAAAGACTCGTCACAGAAGGGCCTTAATGTATCCCCCATCAATGACACGAAACGGGTAACAAGATTTGAAGTAGATCAGAGTAATATGTGATTCAGGACTGACTTAGGGATGACTGATGCAATAGAAGGCTTAAGGACTGCAAAAATGGCTGACGCACTAGAAGGATTTCCGGGTTGAACTTCTCTTTGAACATATTGATGACACGACAACTGTCTTGGAAAAACTAACTCAACAATAGGGATCATAGACCAATTTGTAATCTTATAAAGGAGTATGATCAAGAGACAAGCAGATTTTCCAACTTAGACACAAAGTGAGTGAAACCGTGTCATGTTCAAAAGCGACTCTTCCCTGGAATACATGTTTAGATACATTTCTTTCCTAATTCCCCCCCACCATTTCTGGTGAGTACCTCTTTATTTTTACACAAGCTTGAGGAGGATAACATATGCTTGAACTGTAAGCTCATCCTTCGGATGAGTCCTTTAGAGTATTTTTAACTAACTCTAGGAAGGAGTGGTTCGGATCTATATGGGTCTTTCGATGCTTGTTTTACGAGTCCAAAAAAAGAAAACTTAGGGTTTTTTCATATTTAGAGAGTTTGAAAAACACTTAAAGAAAACTCCAAAATGTCCTTTTTCGTAAAGTAGTCTGATGAGACCGAAAAATAGATAAACTACCTCTCAACAGACGTTTTACTCAAATACTTTAACGAGCATGAAAATAATAAGGTCGCTCAACAATATTTTCATGTTTAGAGAGTTTGAAAAGAGCTTAAAGGGAACTCCAGGGGGTTCCTTTTTCGTATAACCTTTACGAGTCCGAAAAAGTGATAAAAGTATACTCAGTTACATTCTCAAGTATTTATGAGCAAGAGAAAGAACAAAGACTAAGCTCGGGATTGTTTTCATTTTTACACAAGCTTAAAACAAAACAAAACTATGCTTGGGATAGATTTTACTTTTTACACAAGATTAAAACTAAACAAAACTATGCTTAGACCTGGTTTCATTTTTACACAAGCTTGAAACAGAGGAAACTATGCTTGAGGTAGGTTGTTTCATTTTTACACAAGCTTGAACCAGAGAAAACTATGCTTGACGCTTCCCAACGCATAATCCAAGGATTGTTGGTACTTAGCCCCTAGCTTAAGAAGCTAGTGGATTTACTTCAGCATGAAGTCCAGAGGCTGTAAGAAAATGCCCCCCAAGCTTTGTTTCGTCCACCTGCAAAGGAGGATGAAATGGAGCTTCAAATACTATACGAAACAAAGTACTTGACTCAATCGAAGAAAGAGGAAATCTATTTCATTTTTTAACGAGCTCAACATAGGAAAAGAACTATGCTCATAACCTTTGTTTCTTTTTTTAACGAGGTTGCTACAGAGACACGAAAATTATCCTCACAGCTGGTTTCATTTTTTTAATGATCTTGAAATCAGAAAACCATTCTCAAAGATGGTTTCATTTTTTAATGAGCTTGAAATCAGAAAACCATGCTCAAAGCTGGTTTGATTTTTTAATGATATTGAAATTAGAAAACCATGCTCAAATCTCTCTTCTTGTTCATCGATTCCAAGAGGACAATACTCTGGAAGGACACCATGTCAGGGGACAAAACTTGATCATGGCCTCCAAGAGATCTTCACTTGATGGAAGAAGCACACTCTAGAAGGCACACATGTCAAGGGCCGCGATAGGGGTAAGGAGGTCAGGCTGCAATAGCCCTACTAAAGAGATCACCATGTCAACTACCAGATCCAAGTCATAAGAGATTGAGCTTACAATGAGAGGATCATATTCATTGGCAGTTGAAGGCATGGGAGACAATGCCACATAATTGATCTGTGGTGGGGGCGACACCGTCTGCATATAATAATAGTTTAGGGAGGCCATTGAGTTGATTGTCAAGTCAGGGCCAACGAACAAAAGTTGATCAATAGTCACAATTCTTCCATTGTGAGGGAAAGATATCACAAAAAAAATAGTGGACATGATATATTTCATGGCATAGACGTAATCTCGCCCAACGATTAAATCAAAATCCAAGGCGTCTTGGACTACCATAACATCAATAAAGACAGTTTTCCCTCCCAAAGTTACAGGAAACTGAGGAAGGAATCCTAAAGGGTGACTCGTTATTCTGTTAAAATCTAACATATTCTGCGTAACCGACACAAGCTGAGGATAACCCAAAGCTTTCCAAGAAATAGAGGACAAAATACTATTGGACACACCTTCGTCTATCCGCGTCTGAGGAACGTCCCGACCACAAACCTATATGGTAATATTGAAAGGAATGTGAGAGGAAGATGAGGTCCAGTTAGCGCAACCCAATAAAAAAGGTTGGCCTCATTACTTGGAGGAGGTTCCACGAGAGAAGGAGGAATGCCCCCTAGCACTGTAGATTATGTATCAATGAGAAAAACATGGGCAGTATTGGTTTTACTCTCTAGCAGGAAAATAGGATCGATCGATGACGAGATTAGATCGACCACTTGGGTTTTATTCTCCAAGGGGAGAATGGGGTCGATGGGTGGAAACAAATCGACCGCTTAGGTTGCACTCGCTATTGGGAGAGTGGGATTCACCGACGATGGGATCAGATCGACCATTTGGTCAACTGGTTCAACTAAGGATGTGACCAGATTGACTACCTGATCAACTGGACTAACTGATGAAGGGACCAGATTGATCATTCCATTAACTACAGATGGGTTGAGAGAAAGCTTGTGATAAGCAGTCGGAAGTTGAGGCTGGGAAACAAACATGTCTTTCAGTAATTTCAAAGCTTCGTCCATACGAGGGAAAAGGTGAGTTTGATGACTCCCTCTGCATAACATACAAGGGAACTTGACTCTACTTTTCTTCTTCCCAACGATATCTTAACTAGTTGACAGGAGGTCATCGACATGGTAATGATAGGATGATGACAGAGACTGGCGAGGGTGTGTAGACCATGCTTCTATAACCTTGGATAGACCAGGGAAATCTTTAAGAAGATTGCTAACCTTACAAAGACTGCAAGGGTACTTGGGCTTACAGGTTGTTTGGGTGATCTTGGCATCATCAACACTACTAGCATGATTATCAGTAACTGGTTTTTTTCCAACATGTTTGACAGAGGTTGGAAGTTTGGACCCTTGCTTATTTTTCTTGTTCTTAATCTTCCTTTTCTTCTTCTTCTTATCCACAAGGTTACTAGCTGCAGAGCTTTCACTCGGCCAAGAACATGACACAAAAGAATACCTTGCAAGTGAAGAAGGCGAAGGATATCTTACTGGTGAAGAAGGCGAAGGGTCAACATGCGGTTGATGTTCTTTGGGGGAAGTTCTTACAACTGAAGAACTAATTGCACTTGGGATTACCTAAGTGTAAAACAACGATATCGGTAATCCAATTGTGAGACCAATGAAGCAGGGGTTGCTTCATTGGTCATTCCGGGAACTGATGCCATTAAACACAGATCCAACCTAGAGTATGCTAGGGAAAATAAACAACACACGCTAAAAATCTAGAAAGCAAGAAAACAAATAAAACCTTCTCACAATGAACACACTAGTTGGTGATGAAATCCAATGTCACGAGGACAATGTAAGAAGGGGATGAGATAGAGCAGGTGGTAAAGTTACGTTGACTACTTGATTAACATACTTACACCGTTTTTCAAGCTCCCACACATAAAAGTGGGTATACCCTCCAAGGAGCCCGAGTGAGTTTGGCCAACATCGATTCCAGGTACCGTGAAGAATTTCCCCTCCACAGTCACCTCGTGTAAAGACCCTAAAGAGATAGGATACTAAGGTTACCAATTATGATGATGATGCCTGGGGAAATAGTCGACAATCCGATCCATGCACAAAGACAGGGTATCTAAGCCCTAAATCTACTTGAGAATATCCCCACATGTTTTCTTCTCAAGTGACCCCCAATAATACGTGCAATATCTACACTAAGACTAACAAAGCAGGGTGAGTAACTCTGCCAGTCCTAATGCGACCTCGTGATTGACTCTTGTGTTAGAAGGGATTCCTTGGAAAAAATGTAGCAAGTGGATTTAGACTCTCCCTATCACAAGATTCTATTTTTGTTTGTAACTTTGGAAAGTTATCTTTCACACCTATTCCAAAGCCCTACACCTAAGCTAATGAAGGTTTGCTACCAGAAAATATAAAAATGTCTAATCAATTTTAGTTTAGTGTTTTATCTTAAGGTTGTTGTTTACTCAAGAAGAAAATGGTGTGGACTAAATGATGTTTTGACCGACTCTAAACAATGCAAATAAATGAGAATGCAAATATTTCACTTCGATGAATGCTATATTATGAGAAGGAGAAAACGTTTATTATTCTCAGATGCACAATGTCCCAAAATTTTATTAAACTCATCAATATCAAGAACTTTAAGAAATGAGCTAAAGAAACTGTACACCAATACACGATTCTTTTTCCCCCTCGGCCATGAGAGGGAAATTGTTTTAAGATTTCAAGACCAAAAATGCCAAAAACCATGCAATTTCGCTACTTCAAATGCAAGGATGCCCCCATTCTAATGCAAAGCAAGAAATTAAAATTTTTATTTCAAAGATAGCTAAAAGCAATAGAAAATCTCTATAAAACAAAGCGACCCAAAATTTTTTTCTCTTTTAACACGAAGTATTCAGAAAAGAAGTGTTCTTTCACTAAACAATTCTAAAGAAAAACAATGCCTTGTAACTGAAAGACACTTAAAGAAATAGATCAGATCTTTTAAAAGCAAACAAGCTAAAAAAATTCAAATATGGCTAAAAACAGATTCAAAGTTGTCAAGTAGACTGTAATCAGACCTAACAAATCACTGCAAATACTTATCACAGATCTGGGTAGGGAAAACCATCAAAAATTAAAAAATTTCAAAATCGCCGCAGGCTACAAGCGAGCACAGTACGACGATCCTTGATCATCACAGGATAGATTGTATGGTGTGTTGAACTTATATTGTCGCACTGTCTCTCAAAGTAGGGTGCGACGATCAAAGGAAAAAATGGAAAAAAATAAAAAGCATGAAGGTTTTCCAGTGAAATTAAATAGTCAGAGAGTCAATCTGGATCTCCCAATGACTTAGAAAACAAAACCCAAGTAATCAAAGACAGGAAGAAATAAAAACTAGGAAAACAATCCGTTGCCTAGTGGAGTTGCCAATTTTGTTATTGGATTAATTGGTAAATGCGGACATAAACAGATATCCCTAACTTCAACAAGAAGCTAGAACAAAACAAGACAATATACTAAACTTTCCTTAGATTTCAGTTATCAAATAAGAAGAGGATCCAAAACAAACTTTTAAATGTTGTAGACTTGGCCTTGCCAACATGATCCCATCTCCGTCGTCAGGATTATGGAGAAATATCTGCAAAGAAACACAAGCCAACGAAGACAAGAATAACATAGTCTATTTTATATGAAACAATGTACATGATCAATGAATCATACAATATGGACAAATAACATTCATATAGGAAAGAAACGTATATATGTATTAAATAATGTTGAATAAAGATACAACTAGATGCCTTGATGTTGTCAGGTTCCTTCCAATAGTTTCTTGCTTCCCACACACTTTTGCTCCAAGAATTTTGAGACTGTGGATCTGAAAATCACTCACAATCTATCTTGACAAAGCAAATCTGAAAGCCAATCTAACCAAGCTACCAATATCCAAAAACTCAAACTCAATTCAATCTAACTTTCTCCATGAGAGCTCCTCTCCTTTTATAATCTGAAGAGTATAAGATGAAGAGGTTAGGATGATCCCACTAAATCAAAAAAGTGAGTAAGATCCAAACCGATCGAAGGCCACCTCACCACAAAAGCTTCACCTTCTAGAAGCATAGAGAAGATGCTCATTTTCCCCACGTACGAAAATCGTCACACCCCTAGAACTGAGAAGAGTGCGATGACATTGCAGCCTAGGTTTAGTATAGCATGTGACGATCCGGGATCATCACACCTTTATAACTGGACAAGGTGCGACGATCCTCTTTAGTAGGGTTTTTTCAAAGGAAAATATGATTTCATCTCTCAAGCAAAGTTCTTCTCCCTTCTTTCCTTAGGAATTCAAGCCACTGGTCCTTCTGAAGACAATAGATAGGTTTACATCATTAATAGTCATAAGGAGGATGAATATAATATGAAACACCTATTTATGTAATGGGGGGAGACATGGCATCCACTCACACCATGGTGATCAATATGGTAGGTCAAATTGCGGGAGGCATAACTTTCACATATGAACTCTGATTGAGGAAATGCTTGCACCATTGGAAAGGTATTGGTGTGTAGAATATATCTGCTTAATACATAGTAAGGTTTGGACCAAAAAAAAGTGTCGTTTGATGCCTCATGTGGGCTCCCAAAGATTTTAGATGATTTTTTGGACCCAAATTTCCAAATTGGGACCAATCGCTAAAATGGATCTACAAGTTGATTCCTCCATTTTTTCACCCATAAAGCATCAAGATAAATGAAAAATAATATAATGATCCAATTTGGATCATACCTCCCCATTTAGGGAGGCTTTTGGTCCCCAAAATATTTATTGAATGAGGTGAGGAAATGTTTCCTCTGCTTTTTCCCTGGAGCACCACTTTGCTTTTCTTGGAAGTTGTCCTTTCAACCCAATCTGCCATAGGTCATGCTACCCTTGTCTTGTAGTTCTAGACCATTTTTGAAAAAGTGTGTCCTCTACCAACTTTTCCTGATCATCTAGTGCTAAGTCCTCTATGGTAGGTAGGACCTTCTACTCCTCTTGATCCAACATGGAAAGCTCATAGAGTTTGAAGTTCTCCACATTCACTACTGAGTAAATGTGCATGTATGGGGGTATACTGATTCTAAAGGAATTATCTCCCACCTTCTCCAATATCTCGAAAGTTCCATACTGCAAATCCTTGATATTCTTATTTGGACCCTGTAGTTTTCCCTTGTTCATCTGTAACCAAACTCAATCTCCCACTTTGAATTAATTCTTGGTTCTATATTGATCATGTCTGACCTTGTATTTTTACTGTGACTTCTTCAATGTCTCTTGTAATCACAAATTAATTTTCCTAATGTTCTCAACGATTTTTTCTTCTCTCAATGCATCTCCTATGAGGTCCTCCCTTACTCCTCCTTGTTTTCCATATACAACATTCAAGGGTGAAGGTGGGACATATCCAAATCAAGTTTCAAAAGGTGACTTACTAGTAGAAGTGTAGACTACTCTATTATAAGAGTGTCATATGTAGATCATATTTTCATCCCAAGTCTTTGGATGCTTCTAATTGTAAATCCTCAAAATTTGCACCAAATCCCTATTGACTTCTTCTATATTCCCATTTGTTTTTGGATGGAATTTTGTAGATATTTTCAACTTAGTGATCCAGATTGGATCATTATATTGTTTGTCATCTATCTTGATCCTTTCAGTATGGAAAAAATGTAGGAATCAACTTGGAGGGCCATTTTAGTGGCAGGTTCCAGTTTGAAAAATTAGGGTCCAAAACCTTCCGGGGCCATTTTGAGGCATCAAATGACATTTTTTGGCGTTAAAACGTTCCCAAATTATATTGGACCTCATAACACTATTCTACACGTCAAGACCTTTCCAACAATGCAATTCATTCATCAATTGGAGGTCGTGTGCAAACGTTATGCCTCATGAAATTTTACCTACCGTGTTGACCACCGTGGTACAAAAAGATGCTTACATCAACCCCCATTACTCAGGCATATGGGGCTAGCCGTGTGTGTAGTTTCAACAAGATTCTATAATTTTTAAAACCCTATCACAATTGAGGGCTGAGGAAGTAAAAAATCTATCTCTAGATGGTTATTGGGCTATGTTAAATATTGGGCCACTAGGAGGAGAAGGGGTTCCATTATTTTGCACTGTATCTTATTCCATAGATGAGCAAAACATCTGAGAGTGGTATTATATAAGAATAACAAAGGAGTAGAGATTATGTAGAAGATATATAGGTCAAATGTCAAAGGAAACTCCACATCGAGTGCTTATTTCTTTGTACTTACATCATTTCTTTACCAGATAAAAGAGAGTAGAGAAACCTCACCTTCTAGTTGGGTTTTCTCCCATATTGGGTTTCCTAGATTATATCTTGTGTTTATTTGTGGATGTTGTGAATGTGTTTTACTGATCTCTATTTTTCTTCATTTTATCTATTTTATTAGTAACTAAGTATTCTAGATATCTAAAGGAAATTAACCTTAATAGTAAAGATTTCAATATTTTATTAGATTTGTTGTGACAAACTATTCTGATGGAATATCCATGGTAGTTTACAGATTGTATTGGTTTCAGAGCGAGATTTTTCTTTTGAGTATTTGTGGGAAGTTGGAGGATCCAAGAATTTTCTTAAGGAGAAGTCACAGAAACCCTAGCCATGGCAGACGAGTATGTTCATAATAACCCTCGAGATCCAACATAAGAGATATTTGAGCGGATGGAAGCACAAGTTTCCAACATCAGTCAAAATATGAACCTCCTTGTGGAGGCTATAGCAAGCAAGATCATACCATTCAAAGATGATGGAGGCTCTAACTTAGAGAATAGATCGGAGAGGAAATCAGAAGATCATGAAGAAAATGAGTTGTGGAAAGAATTCAAAAAAGGGCAGTTGAGTTCAAGTGTCGTGAACCATTCACAATCCCCATTCAAGATGGAAGTGAAAGTGGACATAAATCCATATCAAGGTGATATCGATGCATTAAAAATGAATCATTGGTTGAAGCAACTAGAAGTTTATTTTAGCGTTCACCATATAGATGAAGAGCAGAAGATTTCATTTGCTAGATCGAAGTTAGAGGGCCATGCTTTAACCTGGTGGGAAAGCCATACAGAAACACTTAAGATAGAGGGTGATCCACTAGTAACTAGATGGGAGAACTTAAAAACCCTCATTAAGTTCCAATTTTACCCTATCGAGTATGTAGAGGACCAATGGATCTGATGGCACTACTTCAGGCAGAGGGAGGGGAAGAGTGTACATGAGTTACACCACTGAGTTAAAAAACATGGCCATCATGTTGGGTATCTCTCCCAAGAACCCATATGTACTCCTAAAGTATCTGGGGGGTTTACACAATCATCTATGAAATCAGATTATGCTCTTTGAGCCAAGGATGGTGGATGAGGCATGTGTACAGGCATAGTAACTGAAAAACATAGGCCAAAAGAAGGGGCATCCAAGTGGTTCGAAGCAAAATGAGCACCAAGAAGCTTCCAAGGAGAGGAAGAAGAAGTGGAAAGGGGTAAAATATAATAAGATAACAACCACTGGACAACATTGTAAAGATCCCAACAACCATTACAATAATTGGAACATTGATGGCCACACCAAGGAAAAATGTTGGAAACTACATCCAGAGCTGAACCCAAAGAACCACATGAAGGAAGGAAAGAAAAAGAACCTTCTAGCCAAATATTCAAGCAATTAGGTTGAAAGTATCTCATATTTGGATGAAAATTTTGTATGCACATCTATGCAGAAGGAGGTGAACCTAAGTATCCTTCATCACTCGGAAGAGAAGGAGATGAGTAAGCTCTTCCACATCAAGATTCAGGTCAAGAAGACCAAGATAGATGCTTTGTTCAACATTGGTTCATAGGCTAATCTCATAGCAGTGGATCTGGTCAACAAGCTTGGATTGGAGGTTCATAATAATCCTATCCCCTATCCATTGGGTTGGGTAAACAAGGATTTATAGATAAAGGTAACAAAACAGTGTAAGATTAAATTTTCTATAAGTGTTGATTTTATTGATGAAGTGGAATTGGATGTAGTACCCCTTTATGCATGTGGAGTGGTTTTTGGAAGCCCTTACATGTATATGAGGGATGAAATATTCATGTGAAGAGCCAACCAATACTGACTGTTCAGTATGGGAAGTCCTATATCATCAATGCACATAAAGGCAAGTCAAAGATCTCACTGGTAAGTTCCAATTAAGTGAAGAATTTAATTAGTTATAGTAAGAAATATGTTTTACTTTTATTAAGAGAAAATCCATCTGATGATGAGTCAATGAGAGTGAAAGAATAACTGGAGGGGTGTACTAAAGAGAAGAAACAATAGTTGGAGGAGTTACTACAAAAATACAAAGGATTTCTCTAGGAGCCTAAAGGGCTACTACCCAAGAGAGAAATGGAGCAGTAAATATAGTTGTTTCCAGAATCCCCATTGTCGAATATTGGGATGTATAGACATTTTGTTTTGGAAGTGAATGAAGTGAAGAAGTAATTGCAATAGTTGTTGGAGTAGGGTTATATTCAACCAATTACCTCGCCTTGTGGGTCACCCATCATAATTTTTTCCAAGAAGGATGGGACTTGGATAATGTGTATCGATTACATGGCATTAAACAAGATTACACTAAAGAATGAATACCCCTTACCAAGGATCAATGATCTATTGGACCAGTTTTAGCATGTCAAGTAATTCACTAAGCTGGATTTGAAGTCAGGATATCACTAGGTACAATTCAAAGAAAAAGATATCTAGAAGACTGTCTTCAATACAAGGCAAGGTTTTTATGAGTGGTTGGTTATTCCATTCAGTTTATGCAACACACCGACTAAATTTATGAGACTAATGAATGCTGTTTTATGCTTTTATCTAGATTCATTTTTTATTGTCTATTTGGATGATATACTGGTTTATAATTCTACTTAGGAGGATCATATGTCACATCTTATGCAAGTGTTAGAGACTCTAAAAAATCACCAACTACTAGAAAATCTGAAGAAATGTGAGTTTGCTCAATAATGTTTGGTGTATTTGGGGTATGTGATTGGTGGAGGGGAGCTCAAGATAGATCTTGCAAATATGGAGGCCATCATGAAATGGCCAATTCCTACAAATTTCATTGAATTCAGGAGTTTTGTTGGGGCAACACAATACTTGCGGAATTTCATAGGTTCATTTTTAGTCGTAGTTGCACCACTCCACACCATAACAACTAGTGGTAAGAGTTTCCTATGGGAAAATAATTAGAAGAAGGCCTTTGATGAGATTGAAAGAAATATTAGTAAAAAAGCAGTGCTCACACTACCAAATTTGTAGAAGCATTTTGAGGTAGATACAGATGCAAGTGGGTAGTGCTGATGCAGGAAGGAAGGCTCGTTTGCTATCATTATGAATTATTTCATGGGGCAGTTCTCAACTACCCTATCTATGACAAGGAGCTCTATGACTTGGTACAAGGTGTCAAAAAGTGGAAGCACTATATGATGGGAAAGGAGACCATCATCTACATAGATCATCAACCACTACAATATTTGCAGGCCTAGAGTAAGCTACAATAAACCAATAATTACAAGTGGATGGGGTTTTTAAAACAATTTCATTTGGTCATAAAGTATAACAAGGGTAGCAAAAATAAGTTGGCATACATTCTTTCATATCCACCCACATTTAATATTACAACTTTGGGAACTCTAATGCACATGGATCCTTTTACCCATGATGCATACAAAGAGGAATACACATAAAATGAGGAATTCAAGCAGATGTTTCAACAGCTACAAGGATAAATTCACATAGAGGAAGGTGATGGAAAGGATGACTATCATTTCCAGAATGGTTTACTCTACAAGCTCAATAAGATCTATGTTCCTAAAGGTGAACAATTGTAGCTTATCGGAGAGGCTCACACCTCCAAGGTTGCAGGACATTTTGGTGTTGGGAAAAAAATTGCCAACTTACAGAGATATGTGTTGGTCCAGAGTGCAAGAATATGTAGCACAATATATTAGAGGATGTATACTTTGTTGTACAAGAAATCCTAACAACATGAAGCAAGGTCTATACCATCCCTTACCTGTACCCACTCAGCCTTGGGAAAGCATTTCCATGGATTTTGTGGGAGGTTTACCAACAACGAGGAAGAGAAATGACTATCTATTTGTGGTAGTTGACAGGTTCAACAAAATATGCATTCTCATGCCTTGTAAAAGGACCATCATTGGACATGAAGCAAAAAATGAGTTCTTTGAATAGGTCTGGGTGCACTTTGGGATACCAAGGAGAATCATCTCAGAGAGGGATACCATATTTCTTAGTGCATTTTGGACTATGTTGTGGGAGAAGATGAACACTAAGTTGAAGAGGTCTACAACATTCCATCCACAGATATATAGGAAGACATAAGTAGTCAACAAGACTTTGGTGTAGCTTTTGAGGGGTTACAATCAAAAGCATCCAAAGACCTGGTATGAAAATTTGATCTATATATAACACTCTTATAACAGAGTAGTCCACACTTCTACTAGTAATTCCCATTTTGAAACTTGCATTGGATATTTTCCACCTTCACCCTTAGATGCTGTATATGGACAACAAGGAAGAGTGAGGGAGGACCTCACAAGAGATGCACTAAAGGCAGAAAAAATTGTTGAGAATATAAAGAAGATCCATTTGCAAGTATAGGAGACACTGAAGAAGTCACAGGAAAAGTACAAGGCTAGAAATGACTAGCACAGAACAAAGAAAACATTTAAAGCATGAGATAGAGTGTTGGAGTGCAGGTGTAAGACCCTAGGTTCAAGTGGCTTTAACCAATAAAACCTTCAGACACCGACCCTTTTTGCATCACCTGTAGGCAGGTGAAGTCTCACCCGAGGTATCTATGGGGACTATAGGAACCAATATTATACAAAGAAGAAGGAATGCGAGACAATCACTTTATTCATCATGACTTGTCTGTCCTAAGCACAATATTCAATGTCTATTTACCCTTAATTAATTCCTACATTTAATTGTAATGCATCTTACGATATACATTAGTTATTGATCCATCCATGCTTACTGTGCAACATCATATCATCCATAGAGCTATATCTAAACATTCTTAAAAAAAGGCTATGTCCAAAATGGTTGGATTCTTTATTATTCTTCTTTATGTAATTATCCTCAAGCTTCTACACTGCGCTACAATAGATACATCATGGTCAATCCCCATCATCCCGCCTAGACATTATGCAGTGCAATATTTTCTCTTCTCACTCCTAATTCTCAGACATAGACTCTTTTCTCTTAGTCTATCCTCACGCTCAACAACTCGTGAAGGAGACTCTTAACAAAAAAAAAATATTCGACAACTCAACCCCTATTCTACCCGACCCATTCCATATTTATACATGAAAAATAGGGCTAAAAACCCTATGACACCTCATCATGAGTCAGTTACAACTCTTGGCTCGGGTTACTTTTTCCTGCTTTTGTGCTCACATGTGTTGTGCAAGTCTGAGTTGTTGTTATTTTGTTTCCTTGATTTTCTTTCTTTTCTTTATCATCTTGATTTTGTTGATCTTCTTGATTTTGTTGATCTTCTTGTTTTTCTTGATCTTCTTGATTTGATTACACATGTTCTTTTACTGTGTGATCTTCTCCTGCCTTCTCTACTTTATTATTTTGCTTCACATATCCTCCATACTTAGTATTTTCCTCAAAACTGTATCCAAAATTTCCTATCCAACAGGCTCCCAACACTCACCCGTGGCTCAGCCGAGCCACTCAGGCCTGTTGTGTTGCGCTCCTCCATGCTTCCATCAACTTTTGAAGGGTCTCCCTAGCTATCTATACTTGTTTTGTGACTTCCACTTCCTTACTCAAAAATTTCTCCATGATCTATGTAGTCAAAGACATGAGCTTCTCCTCAGTGTCATGCACTTCTTGCTTCATCATGCCCTACATAGTGGCCAAATATCCTATTACCCTGAGTGCTTCGTCCTACAAGGGTTCCAATTTATGCATAATACTCTTTTGTTCCGCTTTCATCTATTCTACTTCATTGTACAATTGCCTATTTTCCATAATTGTTGTCATATGTTCCGCAAGTGGAAAAGTGTTAATGATATCATTTGCTTGTTGGGCCTTCTCTTGCACACTCCTTATTTTATCCTCCATGGCCTTCAGCTCTGGATTCATTGTGAGTTGCATACACATATGTGTGCTTTCTTCACACATCATTATGCAATCTTGTTCTAGACTCCAACTGCCATTTGCGCTGTCCTTTCCCTTTGCTCCCTTTCTTCTGGTGGTGTCCCTGGTACTGTGCGCGATTCAAAGTCTTCAATATTGGTGAAAAAATATTTAACGACTTCAACAATATTTTCCACATGTTCTTTCATTGTGGCATCTACTATCATTGACACTTCTATAATTTATTTATATAGTTTTGGATGACCGTTTGTATCTGCTGCACCATTTTCTTGGATTTGTCCTTCTCTTTCAGTGCTTTCTCGGCCTTTTCCTCGACCTCACTCTTCTCCTTCAATGTGATTTCAAATTTTTTCTCCACTGCACTCTTTTCCTATAGAGCAGTTGTGTATTCCTTCTGTAGCTCGGTCTTCTCGCCGCAACTTTTATCAACTCACTAAAAGTGGAATCTGCACGAAATTGTAATTCCTGCATGATACCCGTTTGAAATCCTTGTAGCACCATTGTGGTCATCTGTGAGACAACTAAGTCCATGTGACTTAGTACTTGTTCTTGTTATTTCATCCTGGTCATGGGAACTTGATTTCATCCGTTGATATCTTTATCACTTTGTTCCCTACAACCATTTGTGAGAAATATGAAGTGGTGGCCCTTGCTTCCTTAGTTGTGCTTGTTGATGGCCCTTCACCTGAGTCTCTCTTTGGTGCTATTCATACTGTCTCTAAGGATTTTTATATATTCATTAATTGGTCCTGCACCTTTTGGTGCAACTCCTCTTCTTTTTGTGTTGCTTCTTCCTCTATCTCTTCTGTGGCATCCCTTACTTGGTACCGATTCTGTCCATGCGTTGTTTGTGAGGTTGTACACCGACGATTCTTTATGTTCCTTCTCTTTTTTTCATGTAGATGGACCCTTACCTTGTTTTTTATTTTATCTCCTATCTTGGGTACTATCTGCTGTGTTTGGTATGTTAATGGTCTTGTCTCCGACGCATCCCCTGTTCCATTTCTTTGATGGTGTTCCTGATCATTCCTTGGATCGTTGCATTGTTCTTCCTCTTCATTACCATGTTTCTCTATCTCAGTGCCATCGAAAAGAATCTTCCAATATGGGTCCCAATCCTACATGATCAGTTGGATATCTTCTTCATTAACCTTTTACTTCATCTGGACCCATTCCTCTCTCGGGTCCTTCTTTTCCTGGAGATATATATGATTTTGGTCTACTCAAAACTATGTGACTAATGCGTATTCCTCCACCAGCTGTGGTGTGATGCACAGTGTGTCCTTAATGCACTGTCGAATCCTTTCAGCGTAGAGAAAAAAATCTATGCTCTTGTATATTTGTCGATGTTTATTCGTTGTATATAAGAAGTTCTGGTACTTTTTTGTTAAGCATGGATTCCCTCTTAGCCTTAAGAACTACATGTCCTCTAGATCTCCCCATGATGTGAACACAAGAAAAAATAGTATCCATGGATAATGGAATTCCATGCCTCTATCTTGTGCTTCTGTGTAGTAAAAAATAAATTGGTTTAATAGGAAGGGTGCCCAACCCATCGTGGTCCCTTCTACACACTTTTCTACCACAACTATCACTCGTGCTAGCACTTGGTCCTTCCTACATTTTCGTAGCATCTTGCATGATAATAGATATGTTTTAAGTATGATATTTGGATCACATATGCTTGGCACATCCATATCACGCACCCCTCTAATAGTGATAAAATTTCATCTCAAGGCCTCTAACAAAGCTCTGCCATTACTTTTGTCAGCAAACAATAGGGTGGGAACTTCCCCCTGTATTGGTAGTCCTAGGATCCTTTCAATCAAGTATGTACCTATTGAGATTGGCCTATACAGCCACAAATACCCTCCATGCACACAATATAGGAGAAACTTAACACATGCATTTACTTCATTGCTTCGTTCGAAGTGTGGGATGTCGAACAGGTTGAGTAGGCTTGCTCGCTCCAATCCTTAGACCCATACATGGGGCACATGTATGCTATGGTTTGTCGTTGGGTCTATTCTCAACTCCAGATAATGATGGGGTGCAAGTTCATGGAACTTCTTTGTGTTTGTAATGTCATGGTTTTCATATATGAGTTGTGGAACCTTCCCCAACATATATTCATCAATGATGACCCCCTCTGGTATGTTAGGCATCACCAATTTGTGGTTAACATTCTTCGATAGTGTCATTGATGGGGCATCATTCTTTCTTAGTGTAATGTAATCATGGGGAAACCTTGGCTCTGATGATGATGCTCTCTGGGTCTCCTCAATCTCTGGTGATTCTTTTGTTAGGACCTTCTTTGGTACGTGCACTGGTGCTTTCGATGGTGCCATTTATGTAAACTGGTAATCCTTGATAGCTTCTTTAGCTCTGTGTCTCCTTCTTGGCTCTGATATTGTTCTCTATTCTCTCTTAATTGCATGCATATCATAGTAACAATAACCAACCAATTCTTTTCGACCCTCAACTGCTTTTGCACCCCCTTGCTAGTTATTCATGTCCCTTCATGCATTAAATAGTTTGTCCAATCCGCCAAAAGGGTTGATGAATGCTTGATTTAATGTTTATTTATTACCAAATCCGTCATTGGATTTTTTCCTTGTACCGCCATTCTGTCAAGATTTGTGGTGGATTTTATGATTTATCATCATACAACGTCTTTATGAATTGTCATTACCACTTTGTAGCCATTGTTTCCTCCCTTTTAGTATTTTTAATGGTCTTTTCAGTGATAACCTGTGCAACTGTTTTGGTTTCCGCATTCGTTTACTGCACAGTCTTTTGCTTCTACGTATTATTTCCTTAATTGGCACAACTTTGTCCTTTTGCATGACAATCATTCCTTCTGCACAATTTCATATGCCTTTGTACTCTGTAACTTTGTTTATCTTTATCTTTTTGTACTTTTTATTTGTTTTCTCGTTTCTCTAAATTTTGTTTGTTTTTTTGTATTGTATTTCCCTACTATAGTATAAATATTATGGTACATGTCTTCTTCTGCATCTCACATGATTGCGAAAATTGTTGGCCCTATTTATAGATTTTCAACCAACTTCCATTCACCATTCCTCCCAAGACTTCTCCATTCAGTGTTTCCAACTGTGCAATAACAACTACTCTTGAAAAAACTGCAAGTGAGTTTTTCAATCCAAAAGGCATCATTGTATACTAGTAACTTCCCCATTCTGTCACAAACATTGTCTTATTCCTATCTTCTTACGCAATTTTTATCTGATAATATCCTAAGAAGCCATCTGTGAAAGAATATACTTCCTTCCCTCCTACACTTTCTAACACTTCATTTGTAAATGGTGTCGTGAATGGATCATGTAGGCATGCATAATTTAGTTTCCTTAAGCCAATGTAGATCCTTATTCGCCCTTTTTTCTTGACCTTCACCACCATGGGACTTATCCATTCTAATTCCTCAACTGGCTCGATGATTCCCGCTTCTAGCATACAGTCTATCTCTTCCTTTACCTTCTCTTTATATCTTGAATTCAATATATAAGGTCTTCATATTACTGATTTAGTGCCTGGTTTCAGTGGGATATTCATCTCTCCTAACTCACTATCTATCTGTTTCATCTTTGAAGATGTAGTGGGGAATAGGTCTTGATATTCACGTAGTAAATATGCAATCTTCTCCACAGTTTCATCACTCCAATAATCTCCTATCTGCACAAATTTCAGGTTTCATTCTGTCCCAATATTTACTTTCCATGTCTTTAGTAGTTGTGCATATGCCACAGATTTAAGCTCTAGGCATTCTACAATGCATTCCCCCTATGTTTCATGCACTTGAAACTTTCGGGGATCTTCCTCATCCTGAGCTTCTTGTGCAACATTGTAACATCCCATTAAGTCGTGGACTGTCATAGAGGTGTTGTGCACTCTACAGACATATATTACATCCATTGACTCTTCTTCTGATAAAAGTTTGTGTCTAATCACCTACAACACTACATATACTAAAGGAGATTCATGCTCAAAAGTAAATGTTATTTTAAACCTTTGAGTCATTTATTCCCAGTCTGTTGTACCTTTGCACATTTTCAGTTCCAAGTACCAAGTCTTTGGAATCACATCCAATGTGTGTATGAAACTGTGCATCCATTCTTTCTTCAGTGTCAACCTTCATATCTTTTCACACTGTGTGGCATGATCTATTGGATTTCCTTCCCTGGTATATTTCTACATGATATATTCCACATTGGTATCGAACCTAACTTGTATAATTTTTCTACACTGTTTCCATTCTTCTATGCCTTCTTTGTGCATGGCCCACCATCTGGCCAGGGTGGCCTTTAAAACAACATCCAATGCTAATAATGTTTGTTGTTAAGGTATTTGTAACTTAAACTTCTGTGAAACAATTTCTATATCAGTCAATCCATCATACTTGGTTGGGTCACATATCTTCGTTCCAATCCAACACAATGATCTAGTCATGCGGGCACACCACCATGTTGAGACTTCTTGCATCCTCTGTTGCCAATTTTCTAGACCTTCCTCTGAGTCTAACGCACATGAGATATCGATTCTCAAACTTAGTGTGCCATCTGCAGTGGGGTTAACATAGTCATCAATTCGTTCAATCATATTATACAAGTTGTCAATTTCATCCCCTTTTTCTAGCTCTATGTACCTCTTTCCTTCTTTTGGATCCAATGGCACAATAAACTTCAAGTCCCCTACTTCGAAAATAATTTCCCTCCTCTTCAAATTAATGATTTCATGGTTGTCGAAGGCCCATTCTAATCCCAATAATGTTGGATATGGTTGTCTATCATACATGATCTCAATAACTTTAAAATATACTATACTGAGAACTCCATCAATATTCACAAGTACCCCTATCAATAGGCTAATCCATACTGTCTTGTGCTTATTTTCTAATCTTAATTGGACAGGGGACCAAATTAACTTGGGCTTCCCAATCATTTCCCATGTTTGTTTTGGAAACACATTCACATTAGAACCCAAGTCTAAAATCACATTGTCCACGTCATATTCCCCAATTTGCACACTCAGTTTGAACTCTCCATTGGTTCTTTTCTTATGCAGTACCTGATTCACTACCATTGTGCGGTAGGAATTTCCCTTTATTGTGCACAATGATCAATCATGTTTTATAACATATTCCATGCATTTTCATCCTTCATCAACTCTAAACAACTCTTCAAAAACTCTCCCAAAGTATTTTCTTTCTCCAGTGTCCCTTTAGGTATGGCATGATCATAGGCCGAAGGCATGTCAACCATAGGTGGTGCTGATGATGTTGATGCTACCCAATTTGGTCCCAATATCTCCTTTATTTTCTTCTTATAGGTCTCTTTTTATTTTTGTGGGTCGAACGTCAACAAAGGTCCTTCTGCTTTCTTTACCCATTTCTCATCCTGGCTTCTCCCAATGGTCGTATCGATGTCTGTTTTAGCTCCTTCGTGTGTAACAATTGTTATTTTGGGTCCTTCGTCGTGTACCTCTGCTGATATCTTTTGAACATTCTGATTTGCGTTTCAATTTTGATTCCCTCTTTCCTTCCACTTTCCCAGTAATTGAGGGAAATCTTCTTTCACATGCTTCAATGCCTGACAATACATGCATGTGTACAGGGGTTATGGATATCACGAGCTAAGTGTTTTCGTTAGTTACAATTGTAAGATATTATTGGGCCTCTTCCTCCTCTTCCAAAGTTTTCTCTTCCTTGACCTCTGCCAAATCCTCCATAGTTTCATTGATTAAATTCTCTTTGATTATTATACTAACCTGCTTCTATCGCAACATTTTCCTCTTGAATTCTATACATTTCGAAAGTGCGCTCCCTCATCAAATTAAATGTGAGACAATCCTTAAATTCATGTCCTACTAACTTGCAAAACATGCAAAATAAATTTCTTGGCATACTCTGGTATTTCTACAGCAATGGACAACCATGTGGATTATGTCTCCATTTCTTACATATCTTACAATATCCTCTTCTTGGTAATGGATTCAGTGCTCCAGCTGTCAAATACTGTGCAAAGGACATACATTCATATTTATGGTGACCTTTAGTCCTACACTTGGTGCATCATAATTGTTATCATTTCTCTTTCCCTTTCGTAAGATCCACTAACTAAATTGTCAAGGCAACTAACTACGTCTATGACTACGCCATCCCCTCAGTGTATTCCACATGAGATGATTCTAATTTCATTTCAATATCCAAGGCTTCAAGCTACGATGTAACCTTTTGTTGTATCAATGGGCCGTATATCTGTAGTAAGAGTCCCACAATAAACCATTCGCTGTGTTGGTGATCAAAGATTTCAAATGTTAAACTTCCCATCACGTCCTTGAACCTATGATCGTAGTCCCAAATGGATTCAATCTTCACCTATTTGATTTCTTTTAACTTTGTTATGTACTATGAATCGTATTTTAGTTTCTTGAATTCTTTCATCAACGCTTGTGTAATTTTCGCTAAATTCCTCATTTGGCTTATCGGCTTAGTACTCTGTAGCTTCATGTACTGTACTAGCATGCGACCTCTAAAGGTTGTTTCCAATTGTGAAATATTAGCAACCTCATCTTGGACATTCTTCGCAGCCCAAATTATTTCACATACAAAGAGATTTTGTTCTAGGTCCTCTGACCCAATTCCATAAAACTCAAGTAGTTTCAGTGTACTATCCAACCCTGCCATGTTGTTGGGTGTCGTACCTCCCCTTGTTGATACAATTTTACTCTGACTCTACGTGCTGCTTCCAAAGAAATAACTATTACTATTCTGACTTCCTCCACTGATTATAAGGGATTTTAAAAAATATTTGAATGTGGTTTCAGATCTAGGTGACACACACAAGGTTGTGGATTCGACATAGGATTTAGCCTGAGTAGGACTTACCAGTTCTTCTATAATAATATTGCACCGAGGATCCTCTTCTTATCCTTCTATACATTATACTTCTACAATGCGGACATTTGCACAAGGTTCTCAGTACTCACTATGCTACTCTCTCTTCTCAGGCTCACTTTTCAATTTCTTGTACCTTCTTCCACTGCGCAATACCCCAAATTATTCTTCTCCTTTTGATATTCCTTCTTTATTTTTTTTCATCCTTAGTCTTCTCCTTCCTTATTCATTTCTTCCATCCTAAATTCAGACTACCCCGTGGTCATCCCCAAGTTCCCCTATGTGTGTGTATCCTCCTAGCAGTCAGATTCCATCGTCATCACACTTGTCACACAACAACATTTTTATCTAGGTACTCAGTGATTTCATAAATTTTCCACATGGACCCTTGAAGAAATCCCTCATCGCGACACTGTATGATTGTGTACAGTCTATTACAAATTCCATAATGTATCCCCCCAATATGATATCCAACCAAAAATAAATTGTGCGAGATGTCTGATTACTTACACACTTCAATTTCCTCACCAATTCAAGAGTCCAGTTCCTCGACACAATTGTTCAGTATCTTTCAGTATTCTCCACTAATCTTTCCATCCATTCAGTCAAGATAATCAAAAATTTGACAAAGAAAATCTCATGCATTTTGGTGTACACATATCTTTTCATCCATTTTTCATCCTTCATCCAAGGGTTTCTATTCTCTTTTCGAGAAAATTATCATTCTTTCCCTTCTATCCATTTGGTGATCTCTTTCTTAGTCAGCCTCCAAAACATTCCCTAAACTATAGATTATGGGTCCCAACAATGGAACCATTTGTTGGCGTGCAGGCGTAAGACCCTAGGTTCAAGTGAATATAACCAACAAACCCGTCAGACACCGACCCTTTCAGCATCACCTGCAGGCAGGTGAAGTCTCACCCAAGGTATCTGTGGGGATGATAAGAACCAAGATTCTGCAATGATGAAGGAATGTGAGATAATCAATTTATTCATCACAACTTGTCTGTCCCGAGTGCAATACTCAGTGTCTATTAACCCTTAATTTATTCCCACATTTAATTGTAATGCATATTACCATATACATTAGTTATTGATCCATCCATGCTTACCGTGGAACACCATATCATCTACAGAGCTAGATCTAAACATGCTTAAACAAAGGAGACATGAATAATCACATAACCAGACAATCAACATAGACTTTAATGTGGTTCACCCAACTCTGGGATACGTCCACAATGGTTGGATTCTTTATTTTTCTTCTTTATGCAATTATCCTCAATCTTATGCACTACGCTACAATAGATACATCATGATTAGTCCCCATCATCCCACCTATCCATTTCACAGTGTAATATTTTCTATGCTCACTCCTAATTCTCAGACATAGACGCTTTTCTCTTAGTCTATTCTCACATTAAACAACTCGTCAAGGAGACTATTAAAAAAAAAAAACTATTCGACATCTCAACCTCTATTCTACCCAACCCATTCCATATTTATACATGAAAACTAGGGCTAAAACCCTATGACACCTCATCATGAGTCAATTACAAATCTTGGTTCGGGTGGCTTTTTCATGATTTTGTGCCTACATGTGTTGTGCAAGTTCGAGCTTTTGTTCTTTTTTTTCTCTGCTTTTCTTTCTTTTCTTTATCATCTTGATTTTCTTGATCTTCTTGATTTTCTTGATCTTCTTGATCTTCTTGATCTTCTTGATTTTCTTCCATGTCTTCTTTTACTACGCGATCCTCTCCTGCCTTCTCTTGTTTCTTCTTCTGCTGCACATCTCCTCACTACTTAGTATTTTCCTCAAAATTGTATCCAAAACTTCCTATCAAACATAGAGTATGGTTACAACTGAAAAAGGAAAGACTACAAGGTCCTAGTAAGAAGATAAATGATCAGTGGTATGGTCCTTTTGAGGTATTAGAAAAGGTGGGAGATAATTCCTATAGATTCAATATACCCCCATACATGTGCATTTACTTAGTAGTGAGTGTGGAGAATATCAAACTCTATGAGCCCTCCATGTTGGATTAGGAGGAGGAGAAGGTCCTACCTTCCATAGAGGATTTAACACTAGATGCTCAGGCAGAGTTGACATAAGACACAATTTTATAGAAGTGGTCTAGATCTACACAATAGGGGCAACATGACCTTTGGCATATTAGGTTGAATGGACAACTTCTAGGCAAAGAAAAATGGTACCCCAAGGAGAAAATAGAGGAAAAATTTCCTCACCTCATTCAGTAAATATTTTAGGGACAAAAAGACTCTATAAATGGGGAGGTATGATATGGATTGGATCATTATATTTTTTTTCATCTATCTCGATCCTTTTAGAGTGGAAAAAATTGGAGGAATCAACTTCCAAGACCATTTTAGTGGCATGTCTTAGTTTGGAAAATTGGGGTCTGGAACCTTCTAGGACCATTTTGAGGCATCAAATGACATTTTTTGGGGTTAAAACTTTCCTAGCACAACTTGGGACTTGAGACACTATTCTACACATCGAGACCTTTCCAATGGTGCAAATCGTTCGTCAATCAATGCTTGTATGAAAAATTTATGCCCCCTGCAAGTTGACCTACTGTGTTGACCACCATGGTATGAGAGGATGCCACATCAACCCCTATTACTCATGCATATGGGGCTATCCACGTTTGTAGTTTCAAGAATATTCTAGAAGGTTCAAAACCTATCACAATTGAGGGTTGAGGTAGTCAAAAACATATCCCTAGATGGCTATTGGGATATGTTAAATACCATGCCACTAGGAGGAGAAGGGGTTCCATTCTTTTTCATTGTATCTTGTTCCATAGCTAATAAAAACATTTGAGAGTGGTATTCTATGAGCATAATAGAGGAGAAGAGATTCTGTATCATCCATACAAGCCACATGTCAAAGCAAACTCCACTGAGAGTGCCTCTTTCTTTGTACTTGCATCATTTCTTTACTAAAGAAAAGAGAGTAAAACAACCTCACCTTCTAGATGGGTTTTCTCCCATATTGGGCTTCTCGGGTCATATCTTGTGTTTATTTGTGGATGTTGTGAATGCTTTTTCTTATCTCTGTTTTTCTGCATTTTATCTATTTTATTAGTAACTAAATATTCTGGAGATATAAAGGAAATTAACCTTAATAGTAAAGATTTTGGTATTTTATTAGATATGTTATGATGAACTGTTCCAGTGGAATATCCACGATAGTTTACAGATCACTTAGTGTCCATATTCTCCCACAATGTAGTCCAAAATGTACTGAGAAATATGGTATCCCTGTCTGAGATGATGCTCCTTGGTATCCCAAAGTGGACCCAGACCCGTTCAAATAACATGTTTGCTTCTTCTTGTCTTTTGATGGTCTTTTTACAAGGTATGAGAATGCACATATTGTTGAACCTGTTAACCACCACAAATAAATAGTCATTTCCCTTATTGGTTGTTGGTAAACCTCCCACAAAATCCATGGAAATGATTTCCGAAGATCGAGTGGGTATAGGTAAGGGATGGTATAGACCTTGCTTCCTATTACTAGGATTGTTGGTACAACAAAGTATGCATCCTCTAATATACCATGCTAAATATTCTTTCATTGTGGGCCAGTACACATACCTCTATAAATTGGAAACTATATTCCCAACACCAAAATGTCCTGCCACCTTGGAGGTGTGAGCCTCCATGATAAGTTGCGGTCGTTCACCTTTAGGGACACAAATCTTGTCGAGTTTGTAGAGTAAAACAGTCTGAAAATGATAGTTAGCCTTGTCGTCACCTTCTTCTATATAATTTTTCTCTTGTAGCTATTGAAACACCTCCTTGAAGTCCTCATCTTCTGCATACCCCTCTTTATACGCATCATGGGTAAAAGGCTCCATGTGCATTAGAGTTCCCAAATTTGTAATGTTGGATGTGGGTGGACTTGAAAGCATGTTTTCCAACTTGTTAGTTCTTCCCTTCTTATACTTGATGACTAGATGAAGTTTTTGTAAAACCCCCATCCACTTGTAATGTCTGGTTTGTTGTAGCTTACTTTGAGGCCACAAATGTTGTAGCAACTATTGATTTGTGTGGATGATGGTATCCTTTCCCAAAAGATAGTGCTTCCACTTCTTCACAACTTGAACTAGGGAATATAGTTCATTATCCTTGGTAGGG
Source organism: Picea sitchensis (assembly GCA_010110895.2). Taxonomy (NCBI): domain Eukaryota; kingdom Viridiplantae; phylum Streptophyta; class Pinopsida; order Pinales; family Pinaceae; genus Picea; species Picea sitchensis. Next base: position 259,293 of record SNQJ01S0020192.1, on the reverse strand, counting down.
TAGTTGAGAAATTCCCCATGAAATATGTCAAAATGATAGCATATATGCCTTCCACCTTGCATCAAAATGGCTCCCATGGCTTACCCACTTGCATTTGTCTCCACTTTAAAAATATTTTGAAAGTTTGGTAATGTGAGAACTAGTGCTTGATTGATATATATTTTTAGCTCATTGGAAGCCTTGCATTGATTCCTTCCATATTGGAAACTCTTACCACTCGTTTTTATGGCATGGAGTGGTGCAACTACGACTAAAAATGAAGCCATGAACTTCTGTAAGTACTTTGCTTCCCCAACAAAACTCCTAAAATTATTGAAATTTATAGGAACTGGTCATTTGATGATGGCCTCCATCTTTTTGGCATCTATCTGAGCTCCCCTCCACCAATCACATACCCCAAATACACAAAATAATACTGATCAAATTCACATTTCTTGAGGTTAGACATCATTTGGTGATTCTTCAAAGTCATTAACACCTGCATGAGATGTGAGAGGTGATCCTCCCAAGTAGCACTATAAACTAGTATATCATCCAAATAGACTATAAAAAATGAATCTAGATATGGACACAATACACCATTTATCAGTATCATAAATGTAGTTGGTGCAATATATAAACCAAATGGCATGACCAAACATTCATACAAACCTTGCCTTTTCTTGAAGGAAATATTCTAGGTGTCTTCTTCCTTGATGTGTACCTGGTGGTATCCTTATTTGAGATCCAACTTGGTGAAATGTTTCACGTGTTGCAATTGATCTCATAGATCATTGATCCTAGGAAGAGGGTATCAATTTTTTAATGTAATCTTGTTCAATGCTTTGTAGTTGATATACGTTCTCCAAGTCCCCTCCTTCTTTTGTACAATTATTATAGGTGATCCACAAGGTGTGGTGCTTGGTCAAATCACACCTTACTCCAACAATTATTGCAAATGCTTCTTCACTTCATTTGCTTCCATAATGAACCATATATAAATCCCAATGTTCAATAATGGGGAGTCTGGAAATAATTGTATTTCGTGCTCGTCTTCGCTCTTGGGTGGTATCCCTTTAGGCTCCTAGAAATCTTCTTTGTATGCCTATAGAAAGTCTTCCAACCGATGTTTCTATTCTTTAGTGAACCCCTCTAGGGATGCCTTTACTCTTATTAACTCATCATCTGGTGTTATAACCCTAAATTGATCTACACATGCATACCTGATATTTGGCCCTTTTACTTGCATTTTTTGCCAAGCCATCACTGAATTGCTCTTCTAAAAAACCCATTTTTTGAAGATGTACGTGCCCTGCACCAATACTACCCACATACATATGCTTTTTGCACCACTACAACTCATGTACGTATGCATGCTACACCACTACAACCTGCATATACTTTCAAAATTTGCAAGGAATTCATTGAGATTACGGACTATTGGGTAGTTTCCCAACTGATCCATCACCTATAGCCTGTCACCCAACCAAATAACCATCCTTTTTTCATATAAAAAGAGGTGTTGGGGTTTCATTCCAGATCTATACATAAGAACAGTGAAACTCTTCCCGTTTCACATCCCCTCCTTTCCCCAAGTAATTGCCGCCCTTTTGTGAGAATTGCCTCAACATTCCCCAATTTGCCCTTCTTCCTCCATCAGAACCCGTTCTCTTCCCAAGAATATATCCGAAGGTTGAGAGGAGAAGCCATACATAGGTGCACTTGGAGATTGGTGAAGAGGATCCCAGACCAGGTTCATGGAGTAGTAGCCGACTTTGGTTGTAAAAAGTATAATCATTGAGTTATCAATAAAAGAAGTACTTTTCCTGTCCCAAATCATGGTGTATTGAATGTTTATAATGGTTTATGTTTTGATATTCTAACATATAACCCTTATTTGTATATGAATTGCATGCTTGCAGCTTTCTGTTTGTCTATCTTTGAATGCAGGCTAGCCTTGGGAGGAGGCGTGCAATCAACGAAGCATTCAAGCACGAGAGGATCATCATCGTGCGCATAGTAGAGGTATAGTTACCCGATCCTTCTCATCTTTGATTTTCTTGTATGAGTCTTGGGTATGTTTGGGGTAGTTAGAGAATTAGTTGACATTTAGATGGTTGTTTATCTACCTACATTGTAAACCTTGGTGTAGTCATAGGGGGGTTTTTTCCGCTACCATCTGGATAATTTTTTCTTAAGAAAAGTAAAACACATTTCTTACTAGAACTAATCAACTTCTTAGCTTGGTTGGCACTTACGAGTGAGATCTTTTTCTTTCCTTTATGCATGTTGATGATGTAGGACTTCCCATCCTTTATTATTTGGTATTGGTTGACTCTCCACATGAATATTGCATCCCTCATATACATGGAGGGGATTTCAAACACTACAAATACGTTAAGGGGAACCACTTCCAATTCCACTTCATTAATAAAATCAACACTTACAACAAATTCAATCTTACACTCCTTTGTTACCTTGATCTTTCCACCCTTTCTTACCCATCCCAATGGATATGGTATAGGATGATCGTGAACCTCCAATCCAAGCATTTTGACTAGATCTGTGGCTAAGAGATTAACATCTGTACTAGAGTTGAACAAATAATCTATCTTGGTCTTCTTGACTTGAATCTTAATGTGGAAGAGTTTTGTCATCTCCTTCTCTTCCTGGTGTTGAAGGATACTTAGATTCACCTCCTTCTGTACTGATGTGCATAAAATATTCTCATCCACATTGGAGTTGCTTTCAACCTGATTACTAGTATATGTGGCTAGAATATTATTTTTCTTCGCATCCTTCTTATGGTTCTTCAGGTTCAACTTTGGATGTAGTTTCCAACACTTTTCCTCGGTGTGCCCATCAATATTGTATTGGTTACAATGGTTTATAGTATTCTTGTATTGATGTGTAATGGATTAAATCTTCTTATATTTTCCCCCTTTCCACTTCTGAGTATTGATTCAAATCCAACCTCTGCTATATTTAGTGGAGTCCCCATGACTCCCTCATCATCATTTACTTGGATTCTAGGGACTTCCTCAGTTAGCACTACCTAGTCCATGAACTCAACTCAGTCCACGGAGACAAATCCTTTTATATTTTCGAGTGACATGACTTCGTCATCATAGATATCCACTCTCCCTGGCACCTTTTTCATGAGGATTCCTTGTTATAGTACTTAGTCGATGCCTTTGGCCTCTAATCCTTTTTCTTTTGGTATGCCGAATATGACTTCACACATGTCATCCTCCTTTCCAACACCCAACGTCAATGCTAATTTTGGGTTGGGGGGCATGTCACCTCCTTATAATCCTTTCCTATTTGGTGGGGGGAATATCCCTTAGTCATTTCCTACAATAGGACCCAATCCTAGTTATAATTTTCAAGGATGGAATGGACAAATGGGTGGTGTTTCTACTTCATATATCCCATCCGTTTATCCTTTGTCCACAATTCATTTTCCAACGAATGATTTTCTTATGGAAAATCCTCCTCCAACCTCTGGTATTACATCAAGGTGGAATCAATTTTCTAATCTAGGCAACCCCCCGCACACAGTTTCTTCATCGGGGGGAAATGTATATCCTCAAATGGGTAATCCATATCATATCACCTTTCCCTCGCAAGCGTTCCCATATGGGATGATACCTTCATAACCCTTCATGACACCAACCTCTAAAATTCATGTTGGTGATCAACAACCATCTGTTGCGAGTCATGTTGAGGGAAAGCAACCAACCGTTCCAAGTCATGCTAGGGGCACGACTCTAGTCACTTCTTGTCACACTAGACAAAAATCACCAACGTCTGCAAGTCATGTTGGAGATCCACTACTAGCCTCTGCAAGTCATGTTGGGAGCATGTCACCAACCACTACAAGTCATGCTGGGGGCATTGATACGATTGAGAAGCCTAGACATATAATATGTAAGACCAAGTTCCTTTGTATACTTTGCAAAGGATATTGCATAACTCATTTTTTCTCTGCTACTTCCGTGGTAGAAGATGTGCGGTCCTTATCTGTTGGCCCTTTTAGTTCTGAGTCATCTTCAGTTTCCCAACAATCTATTCAACTAGTGGTTGAGGAAGCAGTCGTGTCGATGAAATATTCAGTTGACACAACTCTTGTTTTGGGGGGTGATACATCTCTTGACCATGTTGTCTCACATCCTATTAAACCAATGATTGAGGAAGCGGTCATGCCGATGCAATATTTTCCTGACACCACTCTTGTTTTGGGGGGTGATACGTCTCTTGACCATGTTGTCTCACATCCTATTCAATCAACGATTGAGGAAGTGGTCATGTCGATGCAATCTTTGATCGATCCCACTCTTTTCTTGGAGAGGGACAAGTCTAAGGAAGTGACATCATTGATGCAATCTTCGACCAATCCCACTCTTCCTTTGGAGAGTGATGCGTCTTTCGACCATGTCCTTAGCATTTCCAGTTCAATACCTTCTAAACAAGGGGGATTATCTTGATTTTGTTGATGACCTCTCACAAAAAATGCATCATTGGTTCAAACCACTATTAAATTTCATCTCATTTATTTTCATAACAAGGATGTAACTACATCCTCTATGTTTAAAGTAGATGCAGTACTAACGACCACAATAATATTATACCATGACTTTGGCAAAAACATAAATGCCTAATACATTTATATTCTTCATACATTTTAATATCACTTGGCTAAATGGCTTATCATAATGATAAATTAAGTACTGAGATTCTCTATCATGGAGTCACCACCCTTCATCCTAAGAAGACATAATGTATTTTAAAGAAATAATTTGTTTATTAGGGACATTGTCTTATACAAAGTATGTAATATATCCCATAGTTCCTTAGTATTGGATTTATTGATACCTTTTGTTATCACATATTCTTGTAAGGGGGTGTTTTTCCCTTCATAATGGACACCATGGCAATCAAATGACAAGAAGCAGGTTAAAACCCACTTATCCTAAGTTTTCATGACCGAGCGCATTATGATAAGAGGCACGTAGATCTAGGCGGCTAAGATATGCACGCTCAGATCTATGGTGCAGGATCCATATCGGACCCCCTCCAAAATTCTGCCTTTAACGGGGGGGGGGTTTCCAATAAGCGATTTCCCCAGGCGGGCCCCCCACTAGCATGGCACGTTCTCATGAAATCAAACCCCCCTGCGCTAAACCACTAACCACCTACCCCCCCTCCAATATACCACTTACCTCCTCTACTTACCGCCCTCGCCTCCTGCTGACACCTGTCTTCCACTCACCTATCCCCTCTTTGTTGTTATGTCAGCACCATTCCTCACTCTATCCCTGCCTACCATGTGTATCCCACTCCCGCTTCATGTCACATTCCCTTTTTTCCTCCGCCCCTCACCTCCCACCATCTGTCTCCCATGTCACCTCCACCTATATGACTGTCCCCACCCTCTTTCCTCACCACATCACCACCACATCCTTCCACCTGGCCGTTAGGCAGGTGTTGTATCCTGCCAAGCCTGTATCAATCGCCTCACTCGTTCCTCCTTGTCAGCATCCACGTCTTCCTACCTGTCTTTCCCGCAAGCATCCAACAAAGTGCAGATGGCGAAGGAAAGGCCACCATGTCTTCCAAGCACAGGCGTTGACTCTGGTCACTCAGATCCCGATAAAGTAGTTAATGTAAACATGGAAGGTGGGTGAGACATTGTCTCCTTCCATAAATAGAAGGCCAGAAAAGGACAAAGTGTAGAGGCAAGTTGCCGGTCCAAAATGATAGAGATCATGTCTGACAGAAGACTACATGGATAGTCTTACCGACGTATGCATGAGCATCCTAACAGAGATACTCATCAACGCAAAGCCTTGAATACATGACATGATCACGTTTCAGGAAATCTGAACCAGTTTTGAGTATATGTAGGCATTTTTTCCATTTTGTTAGTGTCGATGGTTGAGCTAGGCTCCCGTATTGTAAATTTTTGATGAAGCACTGGTTCCTCTGGTTATGTATCTGTATTTTAGACTTCTTGTTTAATAAAATTCAACTTCTTTCCATCTCTCTATACACACTGTGTTAAGACACTCAGAATTGGAGGATCTAGTCGAGGGGTGTTATATTGTTGTTATGTATGTTTGTTCATTGCAATATTTTGAACTATTTTAATCAATTTCCTGTGTTATCTTTTCCCTCTTACACTGAGTAGTTCAGAATTGGAGGATCTAGTCAATTTGTTACAGTAGATTTGTGATGTAGGTTTGATCATCGTGCTATTATAACAATGTCATTTAGGCATATCTTAGTGTCTGAAGCTTTGGGTCTAAGAGGATCTTGTTCTTGAAGCTTTTCTTCCTTAGGCTGCTGGAAGACCAGATGTCCATAGCAGACCCTTACATTTTTCTCACCAGTTCTTTCCCCTACTCACCCTTTTACTACAACTTCCTGACTGAAGTTAGATCAAGACGTCACTTGCTTATGCATTTTCCTGGTCCGGGATTCTGAGTTAGAGCGATAGTTTCTTGGGTCTACACCCATTTGACCACCCTTATTCATTCATTGTGACATATAAAATTGATGGGTACTGGGCTTAGCTCTGCCGCAATCCAGAGGTGACTTCTAGTGCTAACACTTTTGGCATCGTTTCCGGGGATGAAATTGAAGATTTTCCCCGGGATTGAACGACAAAGTCTTCTGATTCTGAAGGTGCATCAGATATCAGAACCATTGAGATTGCAATTGTGCACCTATCGACTCCACTGTGGTGACTCCAGTGTTTCCACTCCACTGTTTCAATGTGACTACTTCTAGCACACCTGAAAGCTGACCCAGAGGAGCTTTCTCAAGAAGGTTTTCAGCAGCTCCTTTCTCAGCTTGAGAAGTTCTCTGGGAGAACACAACGATAGGATCTAGCCTTTGATGGTGAAAAAATACCAGACAATTTCAAAGCTGGATATCATTCACCTACCAACTCCATGTTTGAAGAATCGATTGGTGACTCCACTAGTTTGATATGGAAAAAATCCTGGCTCGAAGGTTTTCTCCTTTTAATTTTTCTAATGTTCCTGGTTTTCCCAATGTTGTTCCTGCTCCAAATGAATGGAATGATTATTTGCCTATATTTAGAGAGCGGAAAGAGGACAACCCTGGTCAGCATCTTCGTGAGTTTCATAAAATCATGCATCAGTGGGAGATATATCATGAGGATGTATTATTAAAAATGTTCTTGTTCTCATTAGCAGGGGATGCTCATGAATGGTATCATTCCTTACCCCCTGCTAGTATCTCCTCCCTAAAGGAATTTCATGCAATTTTCAATAGGCGCTGTAAAAAATTCTATTCCTCTGAGTTAATTTTTCATAACTGTTGTGAGGAATATGAAGGTAGTGATCAAGATATGGCTGTGTCTAATGAAGAATGTGAGGATGAGGACCATATGGAGGAAGAAGATGCTCCTGGTGACTTGATGGAACTAGTAAAATATCTCTCTACCCAGCTAGAAAGGTTAGAGGAACAAAGCACAGAGGATTTTCCAGTCCTTGAGGAAGATGTTATTGACATCCCTACCGATGATGAAAGCATTGGAGATTTCATAGTTGTAGAGGCCTTGCATCCTGCTCTTGATGTGCCTGCTACCCCAAGCTTTGATGATTATTCAAATGACGAGCAACAAAGCCCCGCATCACAGTTTCTTGACCAGAGGAGAAACCAACCTGTGTATGAAACTATGAATCATATTATGAGATGGATATGTAGAATTTCCAAGAGCAGATAGCAGAACCCTGTCCTCTATTCATTAATGAAAATTATTACAAGGAAATCAACCATCTTGAGAAGCATGACCAAGAGTAGAGCTTCCCCACGGGTCTTGTTTATGATGATTATGAATCTGACCCTTGGGAGAGCCCAGAAGAGCCAAAGGAGCAACAAAAGAGGCCATTTATCTCCTGTCCAGAGTCTGTCAGAGAGTAGCCATCGCTTGAGATTAGTAAACCCCCATCATCTTCTTATCCACCCGTTCCTACCAGAGAGATTCAACCATGGGTGAGTAGTTGTGTAGTAGAGAAGGATGCCTGTTGCGAATTTTCTGGAGTTTGTCGCTCGGCCTATGAGCCTGTGAAGGAATACATGGAGTTTTATTTCCTTCATGCTTTAAATTCGCCCAATTTTATCCTAACCTCATCATTAGGAGGAAAGTTGAAGGATGTAATTGTTCTACTGTCGCGGTTGCATCATCTGTTATCGATCACTGACAGAGTAAAGGAGCTTTCTAGTTAGGAAGTTACTTGAATGGCTATGGTGGAAATTTTCTTTCACCTAGCACCATGTAAAGATTGATTAGTTTAGGACTGTATATAATTAAGCTCCTATGGATCCCATGTGTGTTTGTTTTTGTTTTAGTTTTCAGCCTGTTTTCCTCAGCGCGACATTTTTATCTCAACTCTATAGCCCAACAGAAGGCGACTAGAACTACAGAAGGAGATCTTAGAGCCTCACAGGGAGGACTCTATCCCCCATGGAGCCTAATGCTATCACATATGTTTGTAAGGGGGTGTTTTTCCCTTCAGAATGGACACCATGGTGATCAAATGACAAGAAGTGGGTTAAAAACCACTTATCCTAAGTTTTCATGATCGGGCGCATTATGCTAAGAGGCACGTAGATCTGGGTGGCTGAGATCTGCACACTCAGATCTACGGCGCATGATCCATATCGGACCCCCCTGACGTTCTGCCTTTAATAGGGGGGGGAGGGGGTCCGATAAGAGATTTCCCTACGTGGGCCCCCCATTATCATGGCACATTCTGATAAAATCAGAACCCCCCCACGCTAAACCACTAACCACCTACCCCCCTCTGATATACCACTTACCGCCTTCGCTTACCGCCCTCGCTTCCTGCTGACACCTGTCTTCCACTCACTTGTCCCCTCTCTGTTGTTATGTCAACACTATTCCTCACTCTATCCCTGCCTGCCATGTGTATCCCACTCTCGCTTCATGTCACATTCCATTTCTGCCTCCACCCCTCACCTCCCGCCATCTATCTCCCATGTCACCTCCACCTATATGAATTTCCCCACCCTCTTTGCTTGCCACATCACCACCATGTCCTTCCACCTGGCTACCGGTCGGGTGTTGTATCTTTCCGAGCCTGTATCAATCGACTCACTTGCTCCTCCTCGTCAGCATCCATGTCTTCCTGCCTTTCTTCCCCACAAGAATCCAACAAAGCACATATGGCGAATGAAAAGCCACCACATCTTCCAGGCGCATACATTGACTCTCCTCACTTAGATCCCAATGAATCAGTTAATGTAAACATGTAAGGTGGGTGAGACATCGTCTCCTTCCATAAATATAAGTCTAGAGAGGGAAAAAGCGTAGAGGCAGGCTATCAGTCCAAACTGATAGAGATCGTGTTTGACAAAAGACTACATGGATAGTCTGACCAACATTTGCATGAGCAGCCTGACAAAGAGACTCATCAATGCAAAGCCTTGAATACATGACATGATTACATTTCAGGCAATCCGAGCTAGTTCTAAGTATATGTAGGCATTTTTTTCATTCTTTTAGTGTCGATGGTTGAGCTAGGCTCCCATATTGTAAAGTTTTGATGAAGCACTGGTTCCTCTAGTTATGTATCTGTATTTGAGACTTCTTGTTTAATGAAAGTTGGCTTCTTTCCATCTCTCTGTAAACACTATGTTAAGACACTCAGAATTGGAGGATCCAATCAAGGGGTGTTATATTGTTGTGATGTATGTTTGATCATTGCAATATTTTGACCTGTTTTAATCAGTTTCTTGTGTTATCTTTTTCCTCTTACACTGAGTAGCTCGGAATTGGAGGATCCAGTCGATTTGTGATAGTAGCGTTGTGATGTAGGTTTGTTCATCATGTTGTTATAACTATGTTGTTTAGGCATATATTAGTGTCTGAAGCTTCAGGTCCAAGAGAATCTTGTTCTTGAAGATTTTCTTCCTTAGGCTGCTGGAAGACCATATGTCCATAGAAAACCCTTACATTTTTCTCACCAGTCCTCCCCCCTACTCACCCTTTTACTGGAACTTCCTAACTGAATTTAGATCAAGACCTCACTTGCTTATGCATTTTCCTAGTCCAGGATTCTGAGTTAGAGCGATATTTTCTTGGGTCTGTGCCCATTCGACCACCCTTATTCATTCATTGTGACATATAAAAATGATGGGTACTGGGCTTACCTCTACCGCAATCCAGAGGTGACTTCTAGTGCTAACACCTTCAACAAAAATGAATCTAAAAGGCGTAGTGAGATCATACTCTTTTTTATAGCAATTTTTTCCACACTCTACACATAATTCTTTGATGGCCTTCCCTTTCCCTCTGTAGACTCAGTTTCCCCATTTTTCTCAATCAATAGTCAAAAATTCAAATTTTTGTGCATATATGCGAGCTATAATTATACAACTTGTGTATACGTAGGTTGTTCCATTATAGCTTGCGTACATCATATTTTGTGCTCAAAATTAAAAATATTTTCCATGAAAATTCACGGGATCCATCACCCTTGGCCTTTCATACGTTGGAAACACTCTGATTAGACACTTCAATTCCTTTTGGAGGCTATAAATTGAGCCATATACAAGCCTTGAAGGAGAGAGAAAATACACTCTCGAGAAATTTTTCCTTGTATTGAGTTTGCGTCCCTTAGTCCTTTAAGTCTAAATTCTCCTTATGTTCAATGCCCAAGCTCTCCCTATCTTATGAAGGAGGAACCCAATTACCCCTAAAACTTGTGAGATTTCCTTATGGAGGATTGAGGTGGTGAAGGCCAAGGTGGAGGGACTCAATTTCTCAGTTTCGACAAGTTGCTAATACATGACATTGTCACCTATGTACTCCTCCTGAATATATTAATAGAAATATTGTTTTCTCGTCCAATTATATGTTGCAAGTGTATATATTATTCTCCTTGGGTAAATTTTATATACACGTTGATGGCTTATGCTAGTTTATATTTTGAAATTTCATACATTTTCCATATGCTTGTGTATCTTGGATGATGAGGAAAAGTTGTAGGTATCAAGCATTGGATTGTGATCTCAACGGTGGTCTCCTACGAACATCCATACGAGGTAGGATTCTAGCCTTACTTTTGTTGGCATTTCCGTTTATCTATCATACTTGAGATTTGAGTTGATTTCTTGGTATTGTTCTGTCTTTTATGGTCCTACCCCAAACCATAGAGGTTTTCCTCATAACAGAATTGGGGACTCCGTTGGGGATTTATCCTTTTTGGGGTTTGTTGGTGATTTTTCTCTTTGATTACTCTCTGTTTGCCTAAGTTTCTGTGTCGCATGTAGCTTAACAACCTATAAATTACTGTATATATGAGTTTCTTTGCTTAATCCTTACCCAGTTAGTGTTTTTATTGGCATTCATCAGTTTCCCCTGAACAATTGCGTGCATATGCAAGTTGTCAATGTCTAGGGCATGTACATATGCATTTCTTTCTAGAACATTCGCGTACATATTTTTCTAAGCCTTTTTTGGCTTAGCTTGGTGTTTTTTGGGTGGGTTCTAAGTGTTTTCGAGTCTTCTTGGGTCTTTGTTCTATCTTTTGAGTTCTTGCAGAGATATAGGAAGCTATTTTGTTGTTGAATTTTTGGAAAACTTGATTCATGTTATTTTTCTCATGTTTAGTCCTTGCATTTAGGTTTGAGTAGTAGCTTCTTGGTGTCCTTCTTGGATTGTCTTCCTATGCTTGTCGTAGGGCCTGTATGAGAGGTTATTAGTTCAATTTTTCATTTTCATTCCTTTATATTGAAAATAAAAAAATGTTTTGGTTGTTTCATTTTCATTTTCCTATATTGAAAATACAAACAAATTGCATTTCATTTGAAGCATTTGCACTTTTGTATAGATTGCATTAGTCTGGGAATTTAAGGAAATATTTCATTTTCATTGAAATTGGAAGAGATTGCATCTTGTGCAAAACATTTAGAAGCATACCATTTCTTTTGAAAAACAAGACTAGTACTTAGCAATGTTTTTTACATGTTCTTGTTTCATATGTTGAGTCATAACACCATTAGTTTCATGACCATACATATTGAGTAAACATAAGCCACTAAAATTAATGTGCAATAATTAAAATTGATTATAAACATTTTATTTTTTAGGGTGCACAAACAAGTTTAGGATTTAGGGCCTTGGAATAGAATTTTGTGAGTAAACTTCTCCAAGGCTACAAAATTCAACATATGTGTCTGACCAGGGACTGGTGAAACCCATTGCATAAATTGTGTCCTCAGGAGACTCCACTAAAACTAGAGATAATCACGAGGTCATGTGAAGTTGGTTGCAGATATATCCCTCCAATACCTTCCTAGCATTAGAGACATTTCTGTGGTTCTATTTGTATCTGGTAGTTCTTCGGGTACCTTGGTTCTTCTTGAGCTTCGAGCTTAGCTACCCTTGCCATATGGTGGACTTGACTTTGAATGTCCGTTTGAGCATTGGTTATACTATGATGACCTTAGTTTCATGACCTAGGTATCCACACAGGTTACTTGCAGGGGTTATTCTATAGGTACCTTGAGTCAGACAGGGATGAGACAACACACAAACATTATGGAGGATTTTCTCTTCAGAGGGATCTAACTGATCACATTGTGAATCCCACAAGGGTCCTTATAAATTATTATGTTACCTCCACTCTATTGTTCAAGAGTCTCATCCCCTTCTGGGAGAGGCATACCTTCTTTAGTTCGGGAGGTCCCCTTTCATCCATCCTCACTTGTTTGTGTGCATTTGGCTTCTAGTTTTATTTAGGACTGTGCTATTTGTATATTAGTTGGCCTTAGTATTTTTCATTGCATCATGAGTTTTTAGTCATAGTGGAGTGAGACAACCCTCCTCGTAGTCTCGTTGGCTCTCAATTCAATTACCACAGTTTGTTCTGATATTGAAGCCATCTCCTAAAAGGTGTAGAATTAATAAACGTGGTATGTACATCTCCATTTCTCAAGCTCACGATCATCCCATTTTGAGTACTGATTCAACTCCAACCTCCACTATAGTTAGTGGAGTCCCTGTAACTCCCTCATCATAAGTTACCTGGATTCCAGGGACTCCCTCAGTTAGCGCTACCTAGTCCACGAGATCAACTCAGTCCATGGATATGAATCCTTTTATATTTTCGAGTGGTATGACTTCATCATCATTGATATCCACTCTCCCTGACACCTTTTTCATGGGGATGCCTTGTTATAGTACTCAGTCGATGCCTCTTGCCTCTAATCCTTTTTCTTTTGGTATGTCGAATATGACTTTGCACATGTCATCCTCCTTTCCAACTCCCAATGTCAATGTTAGTTTTGGGTCAAGGGGCACATTGCCTCCTTATAATCCTTTCCCATTTCATGGAGGGCATATCCCTTATTCATTTCCTACGATAGGACCCAATCCTATTTATAATTTTCAAGGATGGAATGTACAAATGGGCGGTGTTTCTACTTCATATATCCCATCTTTCTATCCTTCATCCACAATTCCTTTTCCCATGAGTGATTTTGATATGGAAAATCCTCCTCCAACCTATGGTATTACATCAGGGTGGAATCATCTTTCTAATATGGGAAATCCCCCAAACAAAATTCCTTCATCAGGGGGCAATGTATATCCTCACATGGGTAATCTATATTATATCACTTTTTCCTCGCAAATGTTCCCATATAGGATGATACCTTCAAATACTTTCATGACACCATCCTATGTAAGTCATGTTGAAGATCAACAACGAGCTGCTGCAAGTCATCTTGTGGGAAAGCAACTAATCATTCCAAGTCATGCTGGGGGGACGACTCTAGTCACTTCTAGTCACACTGGAAAAACATCACCAACCTCTATAAGTCATGTTGGAGATCCACTACTAGCCTATGAAAGTCATGCTGGGAGCATGTCACCGACCACTACAAGTCATGTTAGGGGAAATGATACGATTGAGAAGCCTATACATATAAGACGTAATCCCAAGTTCCTTTGTAGACTTTGCAAATGATATCACCTAACATGTTTATGCTCTGTTATTGTCATGGTACAAGATGGCTGGTTATTTTCTATTGGCCCTTCTAGTTGTGAGTCATCTTCAATTTCCCAACAATATATTCAACCAACAGTTGAGGAAGCAGTTGTGCTGATGCAATATTTGGCCGCCACCACTCTTGTTTTGAGGGGTGATACATATCTCAACCATGTTTTCTCGCATCATATTCAACCAACGGTTGAGAGGGCGTTCATGCTGATGCAATCTTCATCCGACACCACTCTTGTTTTGGCAGGTGACATGTCTCTTTACCATGTTGTCGCGCATACTACTCAACTAACGGTTGAGGAAGTGGTCATGCCGATGCAATCTTCAGTCAATCCCACTCTTCTCTTGGAGAGTGACAAGTCTAAGGAAGTGACATCGTCGATGCAATGTTTGACCAATCCCCCTCTTCTTTTGGAGAGTGATGCGTCTTTCGACCATGTCCTTAGCATTTCCAGTTCAATACCTTCTCATAACAAGGATGCAACTACATCCTCGATGTTTAAAGTAGTTGTAGTAATAATGACCACAATAAGATTATCCGATGAATTTGGAAAAAACATAAATGAGTAATAAATTTATATTCTTCATACATTTTAATATCACTTGGCTAACTGGCTTATCATAGTGATAAATTAAACATTAATATTCTCTATCATGGAGTCACCACCCTTTATCTTAATAAGGTACATTGTATTTTAAAGAAATAGTTTGTTTATTAGGGACATTGTCTTATACAAAGATTGTAATATTTCCCATTGTTGGTAGAGGGGAAGACCCAGGGTTCAACACTTCAAAAATGCACCAAAAAAACCCTAACTACCGACCCTTTTGGCAACACCTGCGAAGCAGATGAAGTCTCACCCGAGGTAGTGGCAGGGGGGTTTGCAGGACTCAAGTGTATACAACCTAGTTGGGACATAGATCTGTGATCAAAATACCTAACAAGCACTCATCAAACAATATGTCTTAAGTTATGCTTCTTATTCACTTCACAGAATAACCCTAGTTATAGATCGACACAGTAACAACCAAGATTAATCATATCTAACCATCAGTACATAACATCAGAGAAGATCTAGAATTCATTCATATATAACGCACTAAGCATCAATGGATCTTATATGTCATGCATCAAGATCATTATACTAAGCAAGTAAATACATAAACAACATGAAAAACATAGCACAAAGCACATCGACAGATGATATACGTGGTTCACCCCAGTGTGGGGCTATGTCCACCAATATTATTCTCTTCTTGTTAGTCTCTTCCAATATTATTACATGCACCAAGCCACGAAGAAAACTCCACATAGGACAGGAGATCTGCATGCACCTCACTAGATCCTCCTTCCCTGAGTTAGGTCAGGGCACAAAGCCTCCTTACAATCACTTGCACTTAACTATGCAAGTCTCAACATACAGTATGCATGAAGCATTCACAACTATTCGCACTTAGAAACCTTCACAGGTTCTTGCACACAACTTATTAGAACTCTACAATCACATAGATCGATCTACTCTTACACTTCTTTGCACATAGCTAACACTAGCACTTAGCACACTTGCCCCTTCTTACATCGCCTAACTACTTATTTATACTTTACAAAAAGGGTCCTAAGCATGGGTAAACCCATGGGCTGACATACCATACCCGTTACATAAACTATAAACCCAAAAATCTCTCATAAATGGGTGAGAGCCCACAATCTCCACTTCGCCTGGGCGCTTTGTCTTCGACCAACCTGTCGAAGTCCCAAAAATGGTCAAACGTGACTAAGGTTCTCCCAAAACTTGGTCGAGGGCCAACATGCCCCCAACACTCACCTATGACGCATCCCATGTCACTCTAATCTAGTCAACACTGCTTTGAAGGCCTCGAGCTTAGCTCGAGTTGCCTCGATTTTCTTCTTCGCAAGATCCTCCTGCTCGATAAACTCCTTGTGATAGGTCCTTCCAGGTGCTATTCCACTATTGAGACCATCTGTTCCAACTATGATCCTTGTCCCTTGATCTCTTCAAATAGGGTGCATGCTTTGTTTTGCACCGACTGGAGTCAGTGTGTCACCTTCATCACTCTTCTCTGGATGGCAGTGACCTGCTGCTGAACTCCGCGCTGCTCCTCTGACCTCTTCATCTTCTCTACAGCTGTAAGCAACTTCAATTGTGCTTGCACAGTTGACGCTTGTTTCTTTTATTCTTGGAGCTGTGCCTCCAATGTTCTCAGTTCTGAGTCTTCTACAAGGCGCTCATAGGTCTGCGCACTTCGATTACTTAGTTGCTTGCATTCTTCGGCCAATGCTCTGATTCTTTCTACTATGCTCCTGGTAGTTTCTTCCCTCTAATCTCGGACTTGTTGTGTACTGCTTGACACTGCTTGTAGTTATAACTCTGATACTCTTGCTTGAAGCTATTGAATGTCTTAAACGAGCTTCCCCACTTGGCTCTCAACTGTCTCTTATTCCATCTGGGCCAAGATCGACACAGAGCAAAGTTCTCTAGTCACTACCTCTCTAACCCCAATCTGCTCCGCGAGCAGCTAGTCTTTTTCTCTCTGGATCTGCTCTCTGTCTTGTTCAAACTTATCTCTAATGTCATCGTTCTCTTGCTGCGTAACCCAAAGTTGCTCTAAGGCCTCCTCCTTTTCTTGCTTCAAGGCCTTTGTGGCCTGTTCTTTTTCTTCTTGGACTCGACGAAGGTGAACCTCTGTTGTATCTACTATCGTTCACAATTGGGTGGGCTCATCCCCCAATTCTACAGCTTTTGATGATGACGACGCAGTAGACACTGCATGACTCGAATAAATAGCTTGTTGTACCCCTTTTAGCTCCGCCTCGATTCTTTCATACATTGTCTCTTGCTTTGCTTCATTTCTCTACAAGATATCGTCCGAATCATCTGCTATAGCTGTGATGATGAGGTCAACATCATCCACTCTAAAAACATTTTTCAATTGAGGCTTATTGGCTCGTGACTTCTTCTATGCTGAGGGTTTCTTTGGAGAAACCTTCTTTTTCTTTGACGTCTTAGCCTCTATAAGGGGGTCCTTTGACAGTTTCACTTCATCCTTTTCTTGCTTGTCTTCTTCCCCTTCCTCCTCCTGGTTTACTTCATCGCCTCCTCCTCCTCCAGATGAGTCAGATGCAGTTTCCTCTGATGCATTTTCTATTTCCTACACTTCCTCCTTCTTATTCTATCTCTTAACGCTGCTCGGTCCATCATACTCCGTCCGGGTGACCAAAGGGCTTCTGATGATGTCGGGGTCAAAGAGCTCTGTATCTTCCACTAGGACCAGGAATTCAGCTAGCCATTCCTTGGTTATCTCCTCCATGTCTTCATCAGTCAATTTATAGTACAACTGCAGCTCCTCCATGCTTTCATCCCTGCGCACAGTGTTGTAGATGAAGTGGCGGTCTGTGCAGAACTTCGCTAGCAGCCTATAAGTATGCAAGGTGTTCATAGTCATTCGGGGGAATGACTCAATGGCGTGTGTGATCTATACATAGTATGCATGGAACATCACATTTGACTACCATTGCTTTTCCATATTGCTTGTATACCACAAGGTGGTGAACCTTGCGACCAATGGTTCTAATGGCTCAACTTTGGGGAATGTCGCTCCCTCCGACATCTCCCAAGAGACAAATGCTATGAGAATCAATAACCAACTAAAGTGGAATTCGTAGCCATGGTCCTTCTCTTTGCGACAATCATTCTCCAATTCATTGACGAGGTAGCTTGCCCAATTCATATACATCCCTTCAATGCACTTCCCTGCAAGGTCAAATACGAACCCCCTGACCTACGTAGGAAGATTCTTCCTGATGAGCTTGCCTACTATCAACTGAAAATCTAGGCACACTGTGCCATCCTAGATGGAGGCTACCTTGTAGCCTCACTTCCCCTTCTCTACATCGCCATATGTTTCCTTGATTCACTATGCTAGGGAGCGATTTGCAGCCTTCCCTGGGTAGAACTGGTGAGGGTTTGGTCCCTGCATGCTCAATCTAGTGATCACGTGGATAAACGCTAGATCCACAGTCACACACCTATATAACCATATATATCCTCCATGGTAGCATGACAAGAGGAGTTTAACGCATGCGTTAACCTCTTGATGTCTACCGAAGTGGGGGATCTTCATCACGTTCAATATCATCGACCGCATGATCTCTTTAATCCATGCTTGGGGAACTATATTCAGCTTCTTCCTAGTTTTCTTTTTTAGGTACCTATGTGGTGTGAGCATCACATAATTTTTCCAGTCTCCTAGGTTGCAATCACTGATCTTGAGAGCTAGGATTAGTCCCAGCTGCGGTCCAACTGCACATATCCCCTTCGGGAGGTATGCAGTGATAATCATGTACTCAAAGTCACGCAAGAGATTGTCATGACTAACTGTGCTAGCCAGGGGTGGGATGTAGTCGGAAAAGACCGATGGGATTAGCTTCGTGTTCGCCAGATCGTCGCAGTGATTGCTTCTTTTCTCTGTCGCAGTTTGGATAGACTATCGTGCAATCGAGGGGGATACTTGTAATCCTCCTGTCGATGAGGCCTATATACCTACAGACCTGACCTTCTCAGCCATAAGGTCGATCAAGATTTCATCTACCGATTTCTCTATTGTTCTAAGGTCGACCGACATGCACGCTCGTGATCAAATAACTTAGGTATGTGAATGGAAACTCAAGGTAAGAAAAACGGGTAGAAAGGTCTCAAAAGCACAACGCGATAGCAATCAGTTCTTTGTTAGCTTGGATAATCACAGTTTTCAAAAAGTGGTCCCGGCACAATGTCTGACGAGATAAATAAGCAATGACGTAACATACTCCTCCAACGGGCAGGAATTCCTCTCAATACAATTCCATCCGTTATGGCGTGGTCCCAACGATCCAATGACGATATTTCTGGCAATAACTGCATTTCTAACCATTCCAGAGTGTCGTTCTAATGGTCAAGATGCCTCCAATGGTCATATATCTTCACCTTGGCAAAGTGCCATTCTGCGTTGTTCTGCTATTCCGACGAGGTTCAAGTTCTGTAAGCCTTCCTTATGCAAAGTCTTCTTTGGAATTTCCTGTAGTCTTTCTAACTTTGCTTTCTTCTTACTAAGCTTTCTGGGCTTATTTCCTGTGATCTGATTCTCTAGGTTCCTCTTTCCATTCATATTCTTTTCTTCCCTTAACGTAGTAACTTCGCACTACCGATGGTCTTCCAACGGTTTCAAGGGAAATACTATTTCCGGGGTGAATGTACTTCTTTCCTTCATGGACAGGTTCTTCAAACTTTCTTGTGTTCTTTCAACTTTGACAACTAATTCTCTGGCCCTCTGTCGCTTTGACTTATTCTCCTGTTCCTCTATTAGTCACTCTATTTTCCTAGTCATGAAGTCTCTTAATTATTTCTTTTTCTGTTCTGTAGCTTCCTCCTTTTCTTTTCTTCAGGTCTGATCTTTCTCAATCCAGGTCTTTCCTAACAAAAGTGAAAAGGGGGCGTTGTTCTCAACAAACCTAATGACCCCAAATTCTTCTTCGGTCAATGTTCCATGAGAAATAATAGGTACATTAGTAACTCTTCCACATAAGGTTATCATCTTTCCTTTAAACAAGCCTATCCTTCCCAATGAAGGAATTATAGCAGGTTTTCCCAAAATTTCAAAAGTACTTTCTGGCATAACATTCACAGGATTTTCCTCATCCAATACACAGCCTATGTCGAAGTCTCCTATTCTGGTTTCTATGCACTATTTTTATTTTAAGCTCTCCAATAAACTGACGTCTCTGTGATCATTCAATGTTTCTTTCAACTATAATAACATAGGTTCTGATTCCTTTTGGTTTTCTAACATATCCTTAGTTTCTTGACCTTCTTCATGGATTTCTTGTCTCATGTTCATCTTTTCAACTTTAGCAATCATTCTAGGGAAATCCAAAATCTCATGATCAACAACTTTACAACGAAGACAAATAGGACCTATACCAGGGAATTCCTTAGCAAGGTGTCTCGGTCTTCTCCAGTTATAACATAGTGTCAATCCTCTCTTTCTTTTAAATGATCCCCAACCTTTTCTATACTACGGACAAAGATCACAGTGATGGCCCTGCAATCTGCAAAAATTCTTTCTAGGTTCCTGCATCCACTTGTTAGTCCAAAAATTATTTCTATGCATAGGGATAACATATCTTTCACTATTGCTATCAAATTTATTCAGATCAGATCTTCTTTCTTCTAGTTGTGCCCTAGTTTTCAGACTAGGAAAAAATCTATCAAACATACCTAGATTCATACTTTCAAAGTAAAAATTTCCACCTATCTTACCCTTACCAGAGAACAAAGCTTTAAGATATTACCTCTTTTCTTCAGATTGAGCCTCTCTTTCTTAGCACATAGCTTCACAAGTCAAGTAAACTACTGTGCACTACAAAAACAGATCTATGCATAGAGCTTTCTCTTTTCCTCAGTTCCCAACAATCACAGTTTCAGGTCCCGGTAATAGAACCATTTGTTGGCACAGGGGCAGACCCAGGGTTCAACGCACCAACAAAACCGTAACTACCGGCCCATTTGGCAACACCTCTGAAGCAGATGAAGTTTCACACAAGGTAGAGGCAGGGGGGGTTGCAAGAATCAAGTGTCTACAACCTAGCTGGGACACATATCTGTGATAACAATACCTAACAGAGCACTTAGCAAACAACATGTCTTAAGCTATGATTCTTATTCACTTCGTAGAATAACCCTAGTTACAGATCGACGCAGTAACAACCAAGATTAAGCATATCTAACCATCCACACATAGCATCAGAGCAGATCTAGCATTCATTCATATATAAAGCACTAAGCATCAATGGATCTTATCTTTCATGCATCAAGATCATTATAGTAAGTAAGTAAATACATAAACAACATGAAAAACATAGCACAA
The DNA here is from genome assembly GCA_010110895.2 of Picea sitchensis. Taxonomy (NCBI): domain Eukaryota; kingdom Viridiplantae; phylum Streptophyta; class Pinopsida; order Pinales; family Pinaceae; genus Picea; species Picea sitchensis. The sequence continues at coordinate 238,330 of SNQJ01S0020192.1, read as the reverse complement.
AGCACATCGACACAGGATATACGTGGTTCACCCCAGTGTGGGGCTACGTCCACCAATCTTCTTCTCTTCTTATTAGTCTCTTCCAATCTTCTTACATGTACCAATCCACGAAGCCAACTCCGCATAGGATAGGATATCTGTGTGCACCTCGCCAGATCCTCCTTCCCCAAGTTAGGTCAGGGCACAAATCCTCCTTACAATCACTTGCACTCAACTCTGCAAGTCTCAACATATAGTATGCACGGAGCATTCACAACTATTCTCACTTAGCAACCTTCACAGGTTCTTGCACACAACCTATTAGAACTCTACAATCACGTAGATCGATCTACTCTTACACTTCTTTGCACATAGCTAACACTATCACTTGGAACACATGCCCCTTCTTACATTGCCTAACTACTTATTTATACTTTACAAAATGGGGCCTAAGAATGGGTAAACCCATGGGACGACATCCCATACCCATTGCATAAACTCTAAACCCAAAAATTCTGCATAAATGGGCAAGATCCCGCGATCTCCACTTCACCTAGGCGCTCCGTCTTCGACTAGCCTTTTGAAGTCCCCAAAATGGTCAAACATGACCAAGGTTCTCCCAAAACTTGGTCGAGGGCCAACACCCATCATTCCTTAGTATGTGATTTATTGATACCTTAAACAACAATGAATCTGAAAGGCATGGTGAGATCATACATTTGTTATAGCAATTTTTGCCACACTCTATGCATAATGCTCTGATGGCCTTCCCTTTCCCTCTATAAACTCAGTTTCCCCATTTTTCTCAATCAAAAGTCAAAAATTTAAATTTTTGTGCATATACATAGGATACAGTTATACAACTTGTGTATACACAGGTTTCTCCATTACAACCCATGTACATCGGGTTTTGTTCTCAAAATTAAAAATATTTCAGGTTTTCCATGCCAATTCATGGGATCCATGACCCTTGTCCTTTCATATGCTGGAAACGCTCCATTTAGACCCTTCAATTCCCTTTGGAGGCTATAAATTGAGCCATATACAATCCTTGAAGGAGAGAAAAAAGTTGAGAGAAAATATGCTCTAGAGAAATTTCACCTCGTATTGAATCTAAATCCCTTAGTCCTTTAAGTATGAACTCTCCTTATGTTTAGCCCCCAAGCTCTCCCTATCTTGTGAAGGAGGAACCCAATTAATCCTAGAACTTGTGAGCTTTCCTTATGGAGGATTGAGGTGGTGAAGGCCTAGGTGGAGGGACTTAGTTTCTTGGTTTGGACGAGCTTCTGATACAGGAGGTGGTCACCTATGTACTCCTACTGATTATATTAATAGAAATACTATTTTCTGATCCAATTATGTGTTGCAAATGTTTATATTATATTCGATGGGTGAATTTTCTATACATGTTTATGGATTATGCTAGTTTATATGTTGACATTTCATATATTTTCCATATTCTTGTGTATCTTTGATGTTGAGGACAAGTTGTAGGTATCAAGCATTGGATTGTGATCTTAACGGTGGTCTCCTATGAATGTCCGAAGGAGGTAGGCTTGTATCCTTTATTTTGTTGGCATTTCCATTTATCTAGCATACTTGATATTTGAGTTGATTTCTTGGTGTCATTCCTTCTATTATGGTCTTTCTCCAAACCATAGATATTTATTCCTCGTAACACTCTTCACCTTCCTATCCATATTTTCCTAGTATTTTCTTTTCATACACGTGAGTTATTTAACTGACACAATAACCCATCCAAAAGAAGATATTCCATCTTAATATTTGAAAAATTCAAGTTTTGGAAATTAAATTTTTTTATATCTACCTTTGAAGTTCTCCTCATTTTTCTTTCACACACAAGAATCATCGATGTGGAGTTGCCACTTAGGATTTTTTTTTATTGTAGGGCCAAATTTCCCTTGCTCTTCAAAGAATTGACTAAATTGTAGCTCTAATACCAAATCAAGATAATTTACAAACAATAAACCTATGAAGAGAAGAAATGGTAACATATTCTTAAGAAAATAAAAAATAAAACAATGACACATTCATAGTTTACAGAAGATTCACCCTGCAAATTTGAAATGGGAAACCAATTGAACATCCATACCTTTTTCATTACATTAAATCAATAATTCACAATACAAACAGGTTTTCCACATCATTTCTTAACTATAATACCCTAAGAAGTATTAAAATACAATAGGTATGGGTGTGTGCACAAAGTTGGTGGATGAAAAAGTGTCAAGGGGGTCAGTAGGAACACGCAGTCATAGGAATGCGAGCATTTTCTCAAGAACGTACATGCATTCCTAATTCTATAGGTTTAGAAAATCCCAAACCTCCACTCAACTTTCCACGTAGGTTCATAGACAGGAACACATGCATGTTCTTAACAACGCGTGTGTGTCCCTAAGAGGAACGTGCATGCGTTCCTCTGATATAGTTTTTTTAACAGGTAGTGGATGTGATTTGTGCCCATTTGCACACATCACATTTGTGTTTTAACCCTCATTGAGAAAATAGAGAGTTGGATCTCTGTCAATATCTTGCCACTGTGTCTTAGTCAAGCCAGGTATGGTTGATTTCTCTTAATTCCCTCCAAATTTAGTAATTTCTACTTTTATTCAATTAGCTTAATATATTCTAAAATAATCTAAATCATAGAAATTTTTAATTTTATGGAGAAATATCATCTAAAAAATTTAGAGAGTCACCTCTTACATTGCCTAACATTTCGCCTTTAAAAATAATTATAGAGAATTTACAATAAATGAGATTATTTTATGTTTTTTTTTTTAAGTTCTTAAAATATGTATTGATGTTTTTTTTTAATTTTCTATTTTAATTTTAAAAAACAACCTAATTTACATGCCATGCCTTATTAAATTGCAACATATATTATAAAATGGAACCCATAGATGATGTAAACCACCAACCAACATACCAAGGCAAGGAAAACCCCAACCCTCCAGAACCACCCAACATAAACATCCAAATTGATCAGGGGTTGGCCACATTAAGAGCACTTGTAAATTGATTAAGGAGCACGAGCAAACTAAGAAGACAGTCCTTCGTCACTTCACTAGATGTCATTGTGAGCTCCATTGCAAGTTCCCAAGGGAAATTGAATTCTATATCTGAATATAGGGAAAGAATGTTTGAGTATTATAGCACTGGATTGGATAGAAACCAAGTTAAAGACTTGAGTATTTCAAAACAAAAACTGATGTATATTTTTAGAGAAACTCAAATTAGAGAAGAACAACATGTGAACAAGAAACAAATTTGCATTGAATGGTGCATCCACCCACAAATTAGTCAAAAATGGATGGATAGGTGGTACATGGTATTTGATAAACCTCACTGCAATAACAAGGAGGCGCCTTTATATTTTTTGCAAAAATTATGGGCCGAATTCATTTTGGGTCATCATGTCAAGTACTTCAACATTGGTGACTTACATGGGGTGGGTCGAGGGTCTACATAGGACCGAGAGAATGTTAGGTTCAATCCCATGTTAGGTCCTTGTCTCCCCAAGTGAAGGCCTGACCCCCTTGCCCAACATCCTCCTATTGCAGAGAGCTTGTAGTAGGTACAGTTAGCTATATCAACATTGACTCAGATCCTAGTGCAACATGATATCTTTGTGCAAGCAAAGGCCTGACCTCCCTGCTCAACATCAATAGGAGGTGCCTACCAGTGACATTGATAGAGGGGTTAGAACTTCACCCCATACAATAGAGTGGAGTGAGGAGAGGGAACATGGACATAAAAGACGTCCATGTGAACCTAATAGATGCTCCAGTTGTAGGAAGACTGTTATAACCCTAAATTGCACCACACATGCTTACCTGGCATCAGGCCAACTCATATCCCTTCTTTGCCAAAGCACTGCTGAACAACTCTCTGAAAATCCTCTTTGATGAAGTCCCATGCACCCTAACCCATTACTGCACGCATGTACACCCTGGCTGACTCAAAACCGCCCACGTGTACCTACAAAAGCACGAAAAAAGGAAAGTTGCCGATGGAACAAAAATCTATGGGTGAGTTAACTGAAACTCCCAGCCATGCATGGCCAAGGGTTCGTCCAAATACCTAGCTTCTTCTAGCCTATAAAAGAAGGGGTAGGGGTCCCATTTGGAAGGAGGAAAA
>SNQJ01S0020192.1:194378-211667 GCA_010110895.2 Picea sitchensis | reverse complement strand
TAAGTTATTTCTTGGTTGTTAGACCCATTGTGTTTGTTGGCATGAAACATAATCTGGTTCAATAGCTGTTTTCTTTCCCCCATTTAATCAAACTTTATCTGACCACGGTGCTAGAAAGCCTTGTGAGATTTTGTATCTCTAGATAGTCTTGAAAACAGTCAAGTACTTAGATATTCATTTTGACCCAAAAACCATATCAAATATTGAGAAAACATTTCCCAAAAAAGAGTTAGTTACCAGGCATCTCCGACTTATAGCCTAGGAGAGTTTCCTGGAGAGATAACACCTCCAAGAATCCCTCAAGAATCAACTCAACCACTATGCTCTTCCTCAAATGGCCTAAGTAGGGATAATGGTACACCAAATAGCTATATAGGTAGGAAAGAGATGCCGAAAAGGAGTTTCTAGATAACATGGGGTGTTTCTTAGAGGATTATAGGAAAGAGAGGCTTCCCAGAAACTGACAGCATAATCTTGCACCAAGGGACTTCACCTATAATTATCCCTCAATGGTGCTTTTATGTCTTCCCAAATAGGTCGGGGGAGTTTCATTCCATTGTGTATGGGCACGGGGACATTGGGAAACAAGCCCAACCGAAAAACCCACCTGAAAACTCAAAATTATTTTATTTTTCATGATTTTTGAGGGCATATGCGAGTTGTAAGTTGGAAAGTCATTGTTGGTGTATAAATATGCATAGTATATTACAATCATTTATATGTCAATCCGAGATTCATAATCGAAGGAGTTGTTACACTATATGTGCCGAGAACAGGTAACCTACTTATGTCTGTTGTATCTAGCTCAAGTAGGAAATAATTAATAACATAACACTTTTTTTCTAGAATTTTTGAATGCTTCACACAAATTTAAACTCAGAAGATAAAACTGATAACAAAAATCCTCAAGCAAACACTCAATTAAAAAGACTCTTGCTTAGGTGACAAGTCTGTCCATTCCAGGCTTATGAAATGAAGAGATGAACTTAAGATCTTGTTCCCTATAGCAATTGAAAACAATAATCAACAATCCACTTTATTCACTCTTAGACAGATATCAATCATAACTCTATTCAATTTAATCAAAACTTCTTTATTACAGGAAACAACCAACATGATTGAGAGACTTCATTATATGGAACATGAAGGTAAGATATCAAGTCTTATGGTTCCTGTACCTACTAAGAACACCACAATTACAAACTCAAAACAATAATATTCGCTTTCTCAACAATCCCACACATCAAACTCCTATCAATTAAATGTTAATCTGCAGAAATGTAAAGGGAACTATCTACTCTGTCCAATGTCTAATTATTCACATTGATTCAAAAGCAAGTGACTCTGTACTAAACTTAAAAATGTATTTGAAATCATTTACAACACACAACTGTTAAATGTTCACACTCACACAATCACAAAAACATGTATAGGGAGGTTTACCTTGGTTGGGGCGGTGGGCCCTTGTCGAACCAACAAGGTACCTCTAAAGAGATAATAGACTAAAACGCTTTAATCATGCTCATGAATTGCACAAAAGATCATTTGTATTCGTTCAATTTGTAGATTGAATCAACAATTCAACATTTCGTACTTTATGACAATATGTATCATTCTTTTCTTGCTACTTGCTTCATTACACCATTACTTATTATTCTATCGCCTATACAACATCCCTTATAAAGAAGGTGATCCATTACTACCAATATCTAGAAAAAATTATCAAATGGTTTTAAAATATTACAATTGGCAATTCATATCGAATCTCTAGGGATGGACTTCATCCTCCTGACACGAAGTGCATGAGTGATGAAGTCTATCGTGATCTCAAAAACTAATTCAAGAGACTCCTATCCAACTGACTTCTTGGAATCTCCATCATCATACTCGATCAACATGTAAATACTGTAAACAGTGGTTTGGTACCAGATGAACACAGTTACAACCATGAGTATCAGATCAAGGGCAAAGGCAATACTGGAACAGGCGCAAGACTGGTACCAAATGTAATGCTGAGTATGCTGGTACTGGATGCAATGTTGAGTTGTGCTGGTACAAGATGCAATGTTGTGTAGGTACCAGAATAAATGCTGAGCGGGTAGTACCGGAATAGGTGGAACATTGGTACCAGAATAGGTGGAGCATTGGTACTAGATCAGACAGGGTACCAGATCCAGTGGGGTATCGGATCCAACGGAGTATCGAATCATGCTATAGTTGTAGTACCAGATTAGTGAAGTACTGGATGAAGACATTGAAGAGTCAAAGTGATTAGGATCATACATAATCAATCATTTAATCAATTTAAATCAAGAAAACTAAACAAATCATGCCTTAATCATATGTTGCCTCTCTATGCATATGGACAAGGTCATCAAGTGGATTTGTGGAGGAAATAGTCAATTATATACACATAACATAGGTAAAATAGGCTCAGATAGAGGGTAATATAGGATATTAGAAGTGTCGAAATGGAGACTCAACATTTCCCCATGCTAAATTCATTGCATGTCCTCATGCAACAACATCAAAACTGATACTCAAAATGTTTGCAAAATTGAACCATTCACCATCATTTCTCTGGCTGTAGGATATTAAGACCAAAAGCTTCGCTCCTAATTTCCTTATTAATCAACCTATTGTATTGGATCAACCGTAATATTTTATTGAGTTTAATAGAGACCTCTTCTTGTGCATTCTGTAACTTTAAATTATATTATTTTAGTTGTGCATTCTCCGCCTTAATGTGCATATCCAACACTTGGTACTCTGCAACTTCTTGTTTCAGCTTCCCAATCTTCACTATCAATTGTTGTTTTCTCATAGAATTGTCAAGATCAGATGTGGTCATTTGTTCAATCACCTCCTCTCGAGCTTCCTTCTCCTTTCTTAGACCTCTCAAGTTTTCTGTCACCAACCCCTCGGTATCACTAATCGTATCTCCATAGCCACTTTCCTTCTCTGGAGAATTCAGAATATTAATGGGCTCTTCTTGAAGAGAAGGCACATGTGGAACTATTGTCTACTTGGCCATGCTTCTGGTGGTCCTTTTGAGGTATTAGAAAAGGTGGGAGATAATTCCTACAGACTTTGTATACCCCCATACATGTGCATTTACTTAGTAGTGAATGTGGATAATCTGAAACTCTATGAGCCCTCCATGTTGGATTAAGAGGAGGAGAAGGTCCTACCTTCCATAGAGGATTTAACACTAGATGCTCAAGCAGAGTTGACATAAGACACAGTTTTGCAGAAGTGGTCTAGAGCTACAATATATGGGCAACATGACCTTTCACAGATTAGGTTGAATGGACAACTTCTAGGAAAAGAAAAATGGCACTCCAAGGAGAAATTAGAGGAAAACTTTCCTCACCTCATTCAATAAATATTTTAGGGACAAACAACCTCTATAAATGGGGAGGTATGATATGTATTGGATCATTATATTTCTTTTCATCTATCTCGATCCTTTTAGAGTGGAAAAAATTGGAGGAATCAACTTCCAAGACCATTTTAGTGGCAGGTCTTAGTTTGGAAAATTGGGGTCCAGAACCTTCTAGGACCATTTTGAGGCATCAAATGACATTTTTTGGGGTTAAAACTTTCCTAGAACAACTTGGGACCTGAGACACTATTCTACACATCGAGACCTTTCCAATGGTGCAAACCGTTCGTCAATCAATGCTTGTATGCAAAATTTATGCCTCCCGCAAGTTGACCTACTGTGTTGACCACCATGGTATGAGAGGATGCCAGATCAGCCCCCATTACTCATGCATATGGGGCTATCCACGTTTGTAGTTTCAAAAATATTCTATAAGGTTCAAAACCCTATCACAATTGAGGGTTGAGGAAGTCAAAAACATATCCCCAGATGGCTATTGGGATATGTTAAATACCAGGCCACTAGGAGGAGAATGGGTTCCATTCTTTTGCATTGTATCTTATTCCATAGCTGAAAAAAACATCTGAGACTGGTATTCTGTGAGCATAATAGAGGATAATATATTCTATATTAGCCATACAAGCCACATGTCAAAGGAAAATCCACAGAGAGTGGCTCTTTCTTTGTACATGCATCATTTATTTACTAGAGAAAAGAGAGCAAAACAACCTCACCTTCTAGATGGTTTTTCTCCCATATTGGGTTTCCCAGGTCATATCTTGTGTTTATTTGTGGATGTTGTGAATTATTTTTCTTATCTCTATTTTTCTGCATTTTATCTATTTTATTAGTAACTAAATATTCTAGAGATATAAAGGAAATTAACCTTAATAGTAAAGATTTCGGTATTTTATTAGATCTGTTATAATGAACTATTCGAGTGGAATATCCACGATAGTTTATAGAACACTTAGTGTCCATATTCTCCCACAATGTAGTCCAAAATGTACTGAGAAATATGGTATCCCTGTCTAAGATGATGCTCCTTGGTATCCCAAAGTGGACCCAAACCCGTTCAAATAACATGTTTGCTTCTTCTTGTCTTTAGATGGTCTTTTTACAAGGTATGAGAATGGACATATTGTTGAACCTGTTAACTACCACAAATAAATAGTCATGTACCTTATTCGTTGTTGGTAAACCTCCCACAAGATCCATGGAAATGATTTCCAAAGATAGAGTGGGTACAGGTAAGGGATGGTATAGACCTTGCTTCATATTACTAGGATTGTTGGTACAACAAAGTATGCATCCTCTAATATACCATGCTACATATTCTTGCATTGTGGGCCAGTACACATACCTCTATAAATCAACAACTATCTTCCCAAAACCAAAATTTCTTGCCACCTTAGAGGTGTGAGCCTCCATGATATGCTACAATCATTCACCATTAGGGACACAAAGCGTGTCGAGTTTGTAGAGTAAACCATTCTAAAAATGATAGTTAGCCTTGTCGTCACCTTCTTCTATATGAGTTTTCTCTTGTAGCTATTGAAACACCTCCTTTAAGTCCTCATCTTCTGCATATCCCTATTTATATGAATCATGGGTAAAAGAATCCATGTGCAATAGAGTTCCCAAAGTTGTAATGTTGGAGGTGGGTGGCCTTGGAAGCATGTTTTCCAACTTGTTAGTTATGCCCTTCTTATACTTGACGACTAGATGAAGTTTTTGTAAAAACCCCATCCACTTGTAATGTCTGGTTTGTTGTAGCTTAATTTGATCCCAAAAATGTTGTAGAATCTATTGATTTGTGTGGATGATGGTCTCCTTTCCCATCAGATAGTGCTTCCACTTCTTGACAACTTGAACCAGGGCATATAGTTCATTGTCCTTTGTAGGGTAGTTGAGAACTTCCCCATGAAATATTTCAGAATGATAGCATATAGGCCTTCCTCCTTGCATAAAAAATGCTCCCATGGCATACCCACTTGCATTTGTCTCCACTTCAAAAGTATTTTGAAAGTTTGGTAATGTGAGAACTAGTGCTTGATTGATATTAATTTTTATCTCATTGGAAGCCTTGCGTTGATTCTTTCCATATTGGAAACTCTTACCACTCACTTTTATGGCATGGAGTGGTGTAGATACCACTAAAAATGAAGCTATGAACTTCTGTAAGTACTTTTCTTCCCCAACAAAACTCCTAAATTCAATGAAATTTATAGGAATTGGTCATTTCATGATGGCCTCCATCATTGTGGAATCTATCTGAGCTCCCCTCCACTAATCACATACCCCAAATACACCAAAGACTACTGATCAAATTCACATTTCTTGAGGTTAGACATCATTTGGTGCTTCTTCAAAGTATTTAACACCTGCATGAGATATGAGATGTGATCCTCCCAAGTAGCACTATAAACTAGTATATCATCCAAATAGACTATAACAAATGAATCTAGATATGGACACAATACATCATTCATCAGTATCATAAATGTAGTTGGTGCAATACATAAACCAAATGGCATGACCAAACATTCATACAAACCTTGCCTTTTCTTGAAGGAAATATTCTAGGTGTCTTCTTCCTTGATGTGTACCTGGTGGTATCCTTATTTGAGATCCAACTTGGTGAAATATTTCGTGTGTTACAATTGATCTAACATATCATTTATTCTAGGCAGAGGGTATCAATTTTTTAATGTAATCTTGTTCAATGCTCTGTAGTCGATACATGTTCTCCAGGTATCCTCCTTCATTGCTACAATTATGATAGGTGATCCACAAGGTGAGGTGCTTGTTCAAATCACACCTTAATCCAACAATTATTGCAACTACTTCTTCACTTCATTTTATTCCAGAATGAACTATATATAAATCCCAATGTTCAATAATGGGGAGTCTGGAAATAATTGTATTTCGTGCTCCTCTTCGCTCTTGGGTGGTATCCCTTTAGGCTCTTGGAACACTTCTTTGTATTCCTATAGAAAATCCTCCAAGCGATGTTTCTATTCTTTAGTGCACCCCTCTAGGTATGCCTTTACTCTTATTAACTCATCATCTGGTGTTATAACCCTAAATTTCTCTAGACATGCATACCTGGCATTTGGCCCTCTTACTTGCATTTTTTGCCAAGCCATCACTAAATTTCTCTTCTAAAAACCCATTTTTTGAAGATGTATGCGCACTGCACCAATACTGCCCACACACATATTCTTTTTTCATCACTACAAACCATGCACATATGCATGTTGCACCACAACAACCCGTGTATACTTTCAAAAGTTGCAAGGAATTCATTGAGATTACGGGCTATTGGGTAGTTTCCCAACTAATCCACCGCCTATAGCCCATCACCCAACCGAATAACCATCCTTTTGTCATATAAAATGAGGTGTTGGGGTCTCATTCGACATCTAGACATAAGAACAGTGAAACTCTGACCGTTTCACATCCCCTCCTTACCCCAAGTAATTGCAGCCCTTTTGTGAGAATTCCCTTAGCATTCCCCAATTTTCCCTTCTTCCTCCATCATAACCCATTCACTTCCCAAGAATATATCCGAAGGTTGAGAGGAGAATCCAGACATAGGTGCACTTGGAGCTTGGTGAATAGGATCTTGGACTAGGTTCATGGAGCAATAACCATCTTTGGTTGTAAAAGGTATAATCATTGAGTTATTAATAAAATAAGTACTTTTCCTGTCCCAAATCATGGCGTATTGAATGTTTTAATAGTTTATGTTTTGATATTCTAACATCCAACCCTTATTTGTATATGAATTGCATGCTTGTAGTTTTTTTTTGTCTGTCTTTGAATGCAGGTCAGCCTTGGGAGGAGGCCTGCAGTCAACGAAGCTTTCAAGCACGAGAGGATCATCACCGGATGCAGAGTAGAGGTATAGTTACCCGATCCTTTTCATATTTTCTTTTCTTGTACGAGTCTTGGGTATGTTTCGGGTAATTAGAGAAGTAGTTGACGTTTAGACAACTGTTGATCTGCCTACATTGTAAACCCTGGTGTACTCATAGGGGGGATTTTCCTACTAGCATATGGATAATTTTTTCTTAAGAAAAGTAAAACACATTTCTTACTAGAACTAATCAACTTATTAGCTTGGTTGGCACTTACGAGTGAGATATTTGAATTTCCTTTATGCATGTTGATGATGTAGGACTTCCCATCCTTTATTATTTGGTATTGGTTGACTCTCCACATGAATATTGCATCCCTCATATACATGGAGGGGATTTCAAACACTACTCCAAATACGTTAAGGGGTACGACCTCCAATTCCACTTCATCAATAAAATCAACACTTACAACATATTCAATCTTACACTCCTTTGTTACCTTAATCATTGCACCCTTTCTTACCCATTCCAATGGATATGGTATAGGATGATCGTGAACCATCCAATCCTAGAGTTTTGACTAGATCTATGGCTACAAGATTAACATGTGTACTAGAGTTGAAAAAAGCATCTATCTTGGTCTTCTTGACTTGAATATTAATGTGGAAGAGTTGTTTCATGTCCTTCTCTTCCTAGTGTTGAAGGATACTTAGATTCACCTCCTTCTGTACTGATGTGCATAAAATATTCTTATCCACATCGGAATTGCTTTCAACCTGATTACTAGAATACATGGCTAGAATATTATTTTTCTTCGCATCCTTCTTATGGTTCTTCAGGTTCAACTTTGGATGTAGTTTCCAACACGTTTCCTCGATGTGCCCATCAATATGGTAATGGTTACAATGGTTTCTAGTATCCTTGTATTGATGTGTAATGGATTACATATTATTATATTTCCCCCCTTTCCACTTATGAGTATTGATTCAACTCCAACATCTTCTATATTTAGTCGAGTCCCCACGACTCCCTCATCATCATTTACTTGGATTCTATGGACTCCCTCAGTTAGTGCTACCTAGTCCATGAACTCAACTCAGTCCATGGAGATGAATCCTTTTATATTTTAGAGTGACATGAATTTGTCATCATAGATATCCACTCTCCCTGACACCTTTTTCACAAGGATTCCTTGTTATAGTACTAAGTCGATGCCTCTGGCCTCTAATCCTTTTTCTTTTGGTATGCTGAATATGAATTCACACATGTCATCCTCCTTTCCAACACCCAACGTCAATGCTAATTTTGGGTCGGGGGGCACGCCACTTCCTTATAATCCTTTCCTCTCTGGTGGGGGGAATATCCCTTAGTCATTTCCTACAATGGGACCCAATCCTAGTTATAATTTTCAAGGATGGAATGGACAAATGGGTGGTGTTTCTACTTCATATATCCCATCCGTTTATCCTTCGTCCACAATTCATTTTACAAAGAATGCTTTTGTGATGGAAAATCCTCCTCCGACCTCTAGTATTACATCAAGGTGGAATCGATTTTCTAATCTAGCAACCCCCCACACAGAGTTCCTTCATTGGGGGCAATGTATATCCTCACATGGGAAATCCGTATCATATCAATTTTTCCTTGCAAGCATTCCCATATGGGATGATACCTTCATAACCCTTCATGATGCCAACCTCTAAAAGTCATGTTGGAGATCAACAAGCAACCGTTGCGAGTCATGTTGAGGGCAAGAAACCAGCCGTTCCAAGTCATACTAGGGGAACGACTCAAGTCACTTCTTGTCACACTAGAAAAACATCACCAACGTCTGCGAGTCATGTTGGAGATCCACTACTAGCCTCTACAAGTCATGTTGGGAGCATGTCACCGACCACTGCAAGTCATGTTGGGGAAATTGATACGATTGAGAAGCCTAGACATATAAGACATAAGACCAAGTTCCTTTGTATACTTTGCAAAGGATATCACATAAGTCATTTTTTCTCTGCTATTTCCATGGTAGAAGATGCATGGTCCTTATCTGTTGGCCCTTCTAGTTCTGAGTCATCTTCAGTTTCCCAACAATCTATTCAACTAGTGGTTGAGGAAGCATTTGTGCCGATGCAATATTCGACCGACACCACTCTTGTTTTGGGGGCTGATACATCTCTTGACCATGTTGTCTCACATCCTATTAAACCAATGGTTGGGGAAGTGGTCATGTCGATGCAATATTTTCCTGACACCACTCTTGTTTTGGGGGGTGATATGTCTCTTGACCATGTTGTCTCACATCCTATTCAACCAATGGTTGAGGAAGTGGTCATGTCGATGCAATCTTTTGTCGATCCCACTCTTTTCTTGGAGAGTGACAAGTCTAAGGAAGTGACATGGTCTATGCAATCTTCAACCAATCCCACTCTTCTTTTGGAGAGTGGTGTGTCTTTAGACCATGTCCTTAGCATTTCCAATTTAGTACCTTCTAAACAAGGGGGATTATCTTGATTTTGTTGATTACCTTTCACAAAAAATGCATCATTGGTTCAAACCACTATTAACTTTCACCTCATTTATTTTCATAACAAGGATGTAACTACATCATCTATGTTTAAAGTGGATGCAGTACTAATGACCACAATAAGATTATACCATGAATTTGGAAAAAACATAAATGCGTAATACATTTATATTCTTCATACATTTTAATATCACTTGGCTAAATGGCTTATCATAATGATAAATTAAGTACTGAGATTCTCTATCATGGAGTCACCGCCCTTCATCCTAAGAAGACATAATGTATTTTAAAGAAATAATTTGTTTATTAGGGACATTGTCTTATACAAAGTATGTAATATATCCCATAGTTCCTTAGTATTGGATTTATTGATACCTTCAACAAAAATGAATTTGAAAGGCAGTGAGATCATACTCTTTTTTATAGCAATTTTTTCCACACTCTATGCATAATGCTTTGATGGCCTTCCCTTTCCCTCTACAGACTCAGTTTCCCCATTTTTCTCAATCAAAAGTAAAAAATTCAAATTTTTGTGCATATACATGGGCTACAATTATACAACTTGTGTATACGTAGGTTTCTCCATTACAGCCTGCGTACATCAGGTTTTGTGCTCAAAATTAAAAATATTTTCCATGAAAAGTCACGGGATCCATGACCCTTTGCCTTTCATATGTTGGAAACACTCCGATTAGACACTTCAATTCCTTTTGGAGGCTATAAATTGAGCCATATACAAGCCTTGAAGGTGAGAGAAAAGTTGAGAGAAAATACACTCTGGAGAAATTTTGCCTTGTATTGAGTCTGCATCCCTTAGTCCTTTAAGTCTAAATTATCCTTATGTTCAACGCCCAAGATCTCCCTATCTTATGAAGGAGGAACCCAATCACCCCTAAAACTTGTGATCTTTCCTTGTGGAGGATTGAGGTGGTGAAGGCCAAGTTGGAGGGACTCAATTTCTCAGTTTCGACAAGTTGTTGATACATGACATTGTCACCTATGTACTCCTCCTGATTATATTAATAGAAATACTCTTTTCTCGTTCAATTATATGTTGCAAATGTCTATATTATTCTCCTTGGGTATATTTGCTATACATGTTGATGGATTATGCTAGTTTATATGTTGAAATTTCATACATTTTCCATATGCTTGTGTAGCTTGGATGATGAGGACAAGTTGTAGGTATCAGACATTGGTTTGTGATCTCAATGGTGGTCTCCTACGAACGTCCAGAAGAGGTAGGCTTCTAGCTTTTCTTTTGTTGGAATTTCCATTTATCTATCATACTTGAGATTTAAGTTGATTTCTTGGTGTTGTTCTATCTATTATGGTCCTACCCCAAACCATAGAATTTATCCTCATAACAGAATTGGCGACTCCGTTGTGGATTTCTCCTTTTTGGGGTTTGTTGGTGATTTTTCTCTTTGATTGATCTCTATTCGCCTAAGTTTTTGTGTCGCTTGTAGCTTAACAACCTATAAATTACTGTATATTTGAGTTTCTTTGCTTAATACTTACCCAGTTAGTGTTTTTATTGGCATACATAAGTTTCCCTTGAACAATCGCGTGCATACAGAAGTTGTCAATGTCTAGGGCATGTACAAATGCATTTTTTTCCTAAATAGTCACGTACATATTTTTCTAATCCTTTTTTGGGTTAGCTTGGTGTTTGTTGGGTGGGTTCTAAGTGTTGCCGAGTCTTCTTGGGTATTTGTTTCGTCTGTTGAGTGCTTGCAGAGATATACGAAGTTATTTTGTTGTTGAATTTTTGGAAAATTTGATTCTTGTTAATTTTCTCATGTTTAGTCCTTGCATTTAGGTCTGAGTAGTAGCTTCTTGGTGTCCTTCTTGGATTGTCTTCCTATGCTTGCAGTAGCATCTATCTGAGAGGTTATTAGTTCATTTTTTCATTTTCATTTTCCTATATTGAAAATACAAAAAAATTGCATTTCGTTTGAAGCATTTGCACTTTTTTCTATATTGCATTATTCTGGGCATTTCAAGAAAGATTGCATTTTCATTGAAAATGGAAGAGATTGCATCTTGTGCACAACATTTAGAAGCATACCATTTCTTTTGAAAAACAAGATTAGTACTTAGCAATGTTTTTTACATGTGCTTATTTCATATGTTGAGTCATAACACCATTAGTTTCACGACCATACCTTTTGAGTAAACATAAGCCACTAAAATTAATGTGCAATAATTAAAATTGATTAGAAACATTTTATTTTTTAGGGCACACAAACAAGTTTAGGATTTAGGGCCTTTAAATAGGATTTTGTGAGTAAAATTCTCCAAGGCTACAAAATTCAACATATGTGTCTGACCAGGGAGTGGTGAAACCCATTGCATAAATTGTGTCCTCAGGAGACTCCAGTAAAACTAGATATAATCATGAGGTCACGTGAAGTTGGTTGCAGAGATATCCCTCCAATACCTTCCTGGCATCATAGATATTTCTAGGGTTCTATTTGTATCTGGTGGTTCTTCGGGTACCTTTGTTCTTCTTGAGCTTCAATATTAGCTACCCTTCCCATATGGAGGACCTGACCTACGAATGTTCACTCGAGCATTGGTTATACCATGATGACCTTAGTTGCATGACCTAGGTATCCACATAGGTTACTTACAAGGGTTATTCTACTGGTACCCTGAGTTAGATAGGGATCAGACAACACACAAACATTATGGAGGATTTTCTCTTCGGAGGGATCTAACCGATCACACTGTGAATCCCACAAGGGTACTTATAAATGATTATGTTACCTCCACTCTTTTGTTTGAGAGTCTCATCCCCTCTCGGGGGAGGCATACCTTCTTTAGTTCTGGAGGTCTTCTTTCAACCATCCTCACTTGTTTGTGTGCATTTGGCATATAGTTTTATTTAGGACTGTGCTCTTTGTATATTAGTTGGCCTTAGGATTTTGCATTGCATCATGATTTTTTAGTCATAGTGGAGTGAGACAACCCTCCCCATAGTCTCATCGGATCGTGATTCAATTACCATAGTTTGTTCTGATATCGAAGCCATCTCCTAAAGGGCGTAGAATTAATAAACGTGGTATATACATCTCCGTTGCTTAGGTTCATGATCATCCCATTATGATTACTAAGTCAACTCGATCCTCCACTATAGTTAGTGGAGTCCTCATAACTCCCTCATCATCAATTACCTGGATTCCAAGGACTCCCTCAGTTAGCGCTACCCAGTCGAGCTCAACTCAGTCTATGAAGATGAATCCTTTTATATTTTCGAGTGGTATGACTTCATAATAATCGATATCCACTCTCCCTGGCACCTTTTTCATGGGGATTCCTTGTTATAGTACTCAGTCGATTCCTCTCGCCTCTAATCCTTTTTCTTTTGGTATGCCGAATATGACTTTTCACATGTCATCCTCCTTTCCAACTTCCAATGTCAATGTTAGTTTTTGGTTGGGGGGCACGTTGCCTCCTTATAATCCTTTCTCATTTTGTGGAGGGCATAGCCCTCAATCATTTCCTACGATAGGACCCAATCATAGTTATAATTTTCAGGAATGGAATGGACAAATGGGTGGTGTTCCTACTTCATATATCCCATCTGTCCATCCTTCATGCACAATGCCTTTTCCCACTAATGATTTTGATATGGAAAATCCTCCTCCAACCTATGGTATTACATCAGGGTGAAATCAATTTTCTAATTTGGGAAACCCCCCAAACGAAATTCCTTCATCGGGGGGCAATGTATATCCTCAAATGAGTAATCTGTATTATATCACTTTTTCCTCGCAAGCATTCCCATACAGGATGATACCTTCAAATCCTTTCATGAAACCAACCTATGTAAGTCATGTTAGAGATCAACAACGACCTATTGCAAGTCATCTTGTTGGAAAGAAACCAACCATTCCAAGTCATGCTGGGGGGACTAACTCTAGTCACTTCTAGTCACATTGGAAAAACATCACCAACCTCTACAAGTCATGTTGGAGATCCGCTACTAGCCTATGAAAGTCATGCTGGGAGCATGTCACTGGCCACTACAAGTCATGCTGGGGGAATTGATACGATTGAGAAGCCTATACATATAAAACGTAATCCCAAGTTCCTTTGTAGAATTTGCAAAGGATATCACCTAACTCGTTTATGCTCTGCTATTGTCGTGGTACAAGATGCGTGGTTCTTGTTTGTTGGCCCTTCTAGTTTCGAGTCATATTCATTTTCCCAACAATCTATTCAACCAACGGTTGAGAAAGCAGTTGTGCCGATGCAATATTTGGCCGCCACCACTCTTACTTTGGGGGGTGATACATCTCTTGACCATTTTGTCTCGCATCATATTCAACCAATGGTTGAGGAAGCGTTCATGATGATGCAATCTTCGTCCGACACCACTCTTGTTTTGGTGGGTGACATGTCTATTGGCCATATTGTCTCACATCCTAATCAACTAATGATTGAGAAAGTGGCCATGCCGATGCAATCTCCAATCAATCCCACTCTTCTCTTGGAGAGTGAGAAGTCTAAGGAAGTGACATCGCCAATGCAATGTTAGACCAATCCCACTTTTCTTTTGGAGAGTGATGCGTCTTTCGACCATGTCCTTAAAATTTATAGTTCAATGTCTTCTCATAACAAGGATGAAACTACATCCTCGATGTTTAAAGTAGATTTAGTAATAATGACCACAATAAGATTATCCCATGAATTTGGAAAAAACATAAATGAGTAATAAATTTATATTCTTCATACATTTTAATATCACTTGGCTAACTGGCTTATCATAGTGATAAATTAAGCATTAAGATTCTCTATCATGGAGTCACCACCCTTCATCTTAAGAAGGTACAATGTATTTTAAAGAAATAGTTTGTTTATTAGGGACATTGTCTTATACAAAGCTTGTAATATATCCCATAGTTCCTTAGTATGTGATTTATTGATACCTTAAACAAAAATGAATCTAAAAGGCGTAGTGAGATCATACTTTTTGTTATATAAATTTTTTCCACACTCTATGCATAATGTTTTGATGGCCTTCCCTTTCCTTCTGTAAACTCAGTTTCCCCATTTTGCTCAATCAAAAGTCAAAAATTTAAATTTTTGTGCATATACATAGGCTACAGTTATACAACTTGTGTATACACAGGTTGCTCCATTACAACCCATGTACATCGGGTTTTGTGCTCAAAATTAAAAACATTTCAGGTTTTCCATGCCAATTCATGGGATCCATGACCCTTGGGATCCATGAGTTTGATTTTATACATATTTGTTTAATTTTGATGATTTGATCCTTGTAACTAACACAGGGTGGCATCACTGAGAGATTGGGGTCGTCAATGAGGGTAACACCCTCATGGATGTCAACACAATATGTGGTGAGTTGTCTTATGTTAAATTACAAAGTATCATTTTGCAAGTCTTGTAATTCATTGTGGAGAAATAACTTGTAACAATGTTTTTTATTTGTGTAGTCTTCGGAGCAACGAAGCGCATCCATGCCCAAAACCACTTGAGGTGCTTCTTCGAGTAAGATAAGAAATATATATTTCCAGGATGCTCCTGAGGGTGACGAGGGTGGAAGTGGTCAATGATTGACCAATTAATTCCATTTTTTTTTTTTATCTAGGCCACCATATGGCTGTTTTTTTATGTTAGGGTACTTGCTATCATTTTGTATATTGGGCACGAGGTGGCATTTTGTAAAAATTGTACAATTTAGACGATGTTGAATACACACACACACACACATTTGATGGCATGTTTTTTTATGAATCTCATTGTTTATGCATTTTATGTTGATGAATGTATGAATTTCAAAGTGTATGAATTTAATGTGTATGAATGTATGATTTTTTTCTAAAGTGATTATAAATACTTTAGTTACACATTAATGAATATCATGTGGTGGAAAAGATTTCTAAGTGCTAAATCCATACGCAATTAAGGTTCTTATTACCTAAATTTGACAAAAGGTTGAATTCCCATCTTAGTTAAGGCTTCAAGAACCAATAATAACAATCATGTAGGCTAACATAATCACAATAGAAATAAGAGAGTTGAAACCTCACATTACTCTATCCAAAATGAAGCATGGTTCATTATAATGGCAATCACAACATGTTACAAGGGTTTCTTAATACAAAATCAACACATAAAATATGAGTGCACAATAAAGCCTCACATAAAATGAAAATATACCTCAAATTCTCCATTAAGCTTGCCAAAATGTTGTACAATGTAGCCCAAGAAAATTTTCAGCATGTAACACTATTTAAGTTCTTTATATGATGAAATGGTACTTTCTGTAAATGCCACTTTTTTTGTAAATGTCAGCTAAAACATCATCACCAATCTCATTGATTGGTTGAAGATTAGGGCTATAAATGTAGAACTCTTAAAGGGTGTGAAAGATATAACCTAGAACTATGTAGAACTCCTAAGTAACAATAGATAACACATTTGATAGTGTTGATTCAGATTAGTTAGTATTTGAGTAGTGGAAACAGCAAGGCATGGTATCTATCTCTTAGTGAGTTGAGATTTATATGGGTAGGGGATGCATTTCCTTCAACATTCGTAAAGTTAAACTAATTTCCAATGCACTGGATACACTTGGGTGCACTTGTTGGATGCATATGGTCGATAGACAAAGAACCAAATCACTCAAAGTTTATGGATGACACTTGAGTCTACCTTAAAGTAACAATTTCAAGGAAATTATAATATACAAAAGAGGATGCCTCAAAATTACTAAAACATCATCATCATCATCATCATNATAATCACAATAGAAATAAGAGAGTTGAAACCTCACATTACTCTATCCAAAATGAAGCATGGTTCATTATAATGGCAATCACAACATGTTACAAGGGTTTCTTAATACAAAATCAACACATAAAATATGAGTGCACAATAAAGCCTCACATAAAATGAAAATATACCTCAAATTCTCCATTAAGCTTGCCAAAATGTTGTACAATGTAGCCCAAGAAAATTTTCAGCATGTAACACTATTTAAGTTCTTTATATGATGAAATGGTACTTTCTGTAAATGCCACTTTTTTTGTAAATGTCAGCTAAAACATCATCACCAATCTCATTGATTGGTTGAAGATTAGGGCTATAAATGTAGAACTCTTAAAGGGTGTGAAAGATATAACCTAGAACTATGTAGAACTCCTAAGTAACAATAGATAACACATTTGATAGTGTTGATTCAGATTAGTTAGTATTTGAGTAGTGGAAACAGCAAGGCATGGTATCTATCTCTTAGTGAGTTGAGATTTATATGGGTAGGGGATGCATTTCCTTCAACATTCGTAAAGTTAAACTAATTTCCAATGCACTGGATACACTTGGGTGCACTTGTTGGATGCATATGGTCGATAGACAAAGAACCAAATCACTCAAAGTTTATGGATGACACTTGAGTCTACCTTAAAGTAACAATTTCAAGGAAATTATAATATACAAAAGAGGATGCCTCAAAATTACTAAAACATCATCATCATCATCATCAT
>SNQJ01S0020192.1:152382-181825 GCA_010110895.2 Picea sitchensis | reverse complement strand
TTGGATAGAGGCTTATGATAAACAAAGAGAGTCTGATTCTCATCAATATTCTTTATCTTTACTGAACCATTTTCATAAACTGTATCAACTTCATAAGGTCCCAACCATCTAGTAGACAATTTACCTTTAAAATTATTGAACCTACTATCATACATGAGGGCCCAATCACCTGACTGAAAAGACTTCTTCTTGATGTACTTGTCATGCCATTTTCTCCTTTGTTCTTGTATAAGGGTGGTCCTTTGAATATCATATTGTATGATCTCATCAATATCATTCAATTGTAATAGCCTCTATTTTTTAGCCTCATCTAGATCCATCCCTAGTTGCATGGCAGTCCTGATGGTTTTTACTTGAAATTATATGGGAAGCAGTTCTTGCTTCCCATACACCAACTCATAAGGTGTATGGCATGTTGTGTTTCTCCAAGCTATCCTATAGGCCCATAAGGCCTTAGACAACCTATCAACCCAGTATTTGTGATGCAGCTGAACAGTCTTGGTAAGAATAACATCTATCACCTTGTTAGTTGATTCCACCTGCCCATTTGCTTGAGGGTGATAAGGAGAAGATTTTCTATGTTTGATTCTGTACTGTTCAGTAAGAGATTGGACCAAATTGGAGGTGAATTGGGTTCCTTGGTCAGTGACTATTTATCGAGGTACACCAAAACAAGTAAATATTTCTTTGAAGATAAAGTCTACAACATATTGTTCATTAGCAGAATATAAAGCTTTAGCTTCCACCCATTTAGCCACATAATCTGTGCAGACCAAGACATACTTCTTTATTCGAGACATAGGGTTAATGGGTCCTACAAAATCCAAAGCCCATTTTTCAGAAGGTTCAATTACTACATGAGCTTGGAGGGGAATCTCATCGATTGCAGTAGGTTTTCCCATCCTTTGGAAATCATCATAGCTGGACACATACTTCTTTGCATATTTGAAAATAGTTGGCAAATAGTAGTCGGACTATAAAATATTGTATGCTGTCCTTTTATTAGCAAAATGGCCTCCACATGGACCATCATGAAAAGATTTTAAAATATCATGCATCTCATCATCCCGAACACACCTTATGATCACCAAATTAGGCCCAACTTGGTATAAGCAATCATCATGACACATGTAATTGGCACTTAGCTAGACAATATTTTCTTTCTCTCGGGAGGACAGATTCTGAGGTAGCTTTCATGTTACAAGATAGTTGGCTACATATGCATACTAAGGAATGTAAGTAGAAATAGAAAGTAGATTCTCATCCGGAAAATCATCATCTACTGGAGTATTATCACCTGCATGAATGAGTCTAGACAAGAAATAATCAACTAAATTATCTTTTCCAGGCCTATCAATAATGGTGATATTGAATTCTTGTAGTAATAATAACCATCTAGTCACTCTAGCATTTGTAATAGTTTGTTCATTAAAAATCTAATGGCTAAATGGTCGGTATGTACAAACACTTCATACCCTGTTATGTAGTGTCTGCATTTGTTAATGGCATGTACTACTGACAAAAAATCTTTTTCCATGACAGTGTAATTTACTTCAGTAGGTAAAAGATTATTTCTGAAAAAGTATATAGCATAAGGAATCTGGCCTTCTCTTTGTCCTAAAACAACCCCCAAAATGGTATTTGAGGCATCCGTGAAAATATGAAAAGGAAGAGACCAGTTTGGTCCTCTCAAAATAGGGGCACTTGACAACTTTGTTTTTAAAATTTCAAAGGAGATTTGACATTGTTCATTCCAACAAAATTCAGCCTCTTTTTTTAACAGTTTGAACAGTGGGGCAGCTAGATTCGTAAAATTTTGAATGAACCTCCTATAGTAACCAGCATGCCCTAAAAATCTTTTGACTTCTTTCTGTGAGCTAGGGATTTTGATTTGGGAAATGATGTCAATCTTGGCAGGGTCTACTCTTATTCCATTACCAGAGATGTGGTGACCTAGAACAATTCCTTTAGTGATCATCATTCTAGACTTTTCATGATTGAGGGAAAGGTTAGTTTCTTTACACCTAACCAATACTTTCTCCAAATTGTCCAATGCCTGTTAGAAATCATCCCCATACACTGTGAATTCATCCATGTAGACTTATACACAGTCATGGCTCAAATAAGAGAAAATGGCCAAGACAACCCTTTGAAAGGTAGCAGGGGAATTACACAAACCAAAAGGAAGAACCCTATAGGCATAGGTCCCCCATAGGAAGGTAAATGTGGTTTTGTCCTAGTCTTCTAGTGAAATTTGGATTTGATTGTAACCACTAAACCCATCCAAGAAAGAAAAATACCTCTTCCCAGACAAAGTGTCCAAGACCTGGTCTATGAAAGGAAAAGGAAAGTAATCTGTGTAGGTATCCTTGTTCAATTCTCAAAAGTCCACACAAATCCTCCATTTACCTTTTTTATTAGGGACAATAACTAATGGGGAGACCCACTTGATATTTGATATAGGGTAGATGAAATTGGCCTGCAGGAGTTTTTGGAGTTCTTCTTTCACTATGTCTTTCAAGGTTGGATTCATTCTTCTTTGGGGTTTCCTAACAGGTCTGATCTGATCATTAGTGTAAATATTATGAATAAAAGTGTCTGGGTGGATCCCTTTCATGTCAGAGTAATCCCATGCAAAATCACCAGATTTCCCTTGAATCATTTGTATCAACTTTTGTTGATGATCTGTTTCTAAGATAGCATTGATATGCAAATATTTTACAGGACTGATTTCAATAACCTAAAGATCTTATTCTTTCCCTTAATCTACTTCTGAAACGGTGGCTACTGTAGAGGTGGAGGGGTGCCAAATTTCTTGGAATTCATAGCTAAAGATATGTGTATATTCAGGAAAAGATTGAGGATATCCAATGCATTCTGTATCAGCCAAAAATAGGCTTAGGATTTATTCTTCAATTTTCTCTTGAACTCCTTTTACCTGTTCAAGTGTCAGAACGGGCTGAGTATAGTCCTCCTCCCCATAGGGAGTCTCCAACTAGAGAGGAACTTTAGTGGCTAGTTGGGCAGGGGGAAATTGGATAAGTTTCTGACTTTGAGTGCCATTGGAAATTGTCATCTCTCCAGACCGACAACTAATAAACGCATCAACAATGACCAAACAAGGTCGACCAAGTACTATTGGATGTCCTGGTTTGGATTATTTGGTATGAATAACATAGAAATCCACTGGGTACTCTCAAGAATCCAAGGTAACTGTTATATCATCTAAAATTCCTGTTGGGGTGATGACTGATTTGTTCGCTAGTTCCAACAAAGTCTGTGTTGGTCTTAGGTGATTTATTTGTAGCATATTCATGGTGTGAACCGACATAACATTTATTGCTTCCCCTATATCAATAAGTGTGTTTGGAAAAGAAACACCGTTAATTTATATGGTTACCATTGGGTTTCTGGATCACTATATTTGGATGGAATTTCTGAAATAAACTATGATAACTGTCCAACCACATGTATGATAGAAGGCGCCTTCCTCTTCCTCCATGGATTTTGAATGCAAATATCCCTTACAATATTAGCATAAATAGGTATATCCTTGATGGCCTGAAGTAGGGGAATCTTCACACATATATTTCAAAGTTCAGTCTCTAGATTATGTCCTAGAGGTTCCTCATATTTCTTCATGAGTAACCTTTCTGGATAAAGAGGAGGATTCATTTTCTGAGGCGTTTCTGCTGGGTGAGAAGTGTGAGGAGGAGTTTCCTGTTGTACATGGGTGTTTCTTTCTTCATTTAATTGGTTATCCATTTGTTCTTCTCTTTGAACTGCTTGATTATCTATTTGTTATTCTTCTTGAACTGTGTGATTATATACTTGTTCTTCTTATTGAATGACCACATTAGGATTTGGTTTATTTACAACCCTCCCTGATCTTAATTCAATTCCATTAAATGGAGAAGGAGTTATTACATAAGTGGGGAAGTTTTGTACTTCAATATTTTGTACAGGTTGTGTAGGTCTATTATTTGGATTGGGAATAGGTTGTGCAGTAATAGGGGTAGGCCGAGGAGGGTTTGGAATAGGTGTAGATTGCATTTTTTGCTACAGATTTAGATTCATAGGAAGTGAAAGTTGTTTCTGCAGTTGTGGAGGTGGAGGAAGAGAAGGAGGATTAAATCTTGGGAGCAACTGAGAAATATTGGAAGGGTATTGTGGGTAGGTGGGAAATGTTGTTAGCTGAAAGGTAACATTCCCATATGCAGGACCTCTCCATCCTTGTTGCCAAGGATAGATTTGTGGCTGCTGTGGTGACCATTGAGGATAAGACATGGAAGGTACCCATTGCTATTGTGAATATTGTGTGGTAGGGTCTACAAACATATTGGGATTTTGTTGTCTCCATGGCCTCTTGGGGGGATTGGATGTTTCATGAGGCTCTCCCCCTCCCTTGAAAATGGATTTAAGGCAAGGTAAAGAAGGGAAATCATTGGTAGGGTGATATTATGTGCACATGCCACATATTTTGATAAAACTAAGGGGGCATTACTTTTCAGGATGCCTTTTCCTACTTCGAGGACAGAAAATTGCCAAAGTAGCATTTTAGTCTTCTTGTTTCCTTTTAATTTTAATGGTATCAAGTTGGGAACTGATGGTGTTTAGGATGTCTATTTTAAATTTTTCTAGTAGATTCCCCAATTCAATCCTAGTAACACCTCTTGGTGTGGGTTTAATAATTCTATTTGTAGGATCCCTTACACTTTTTCATGTTTTGGCTTGACTGCGTGAGTATCTTTTACAATACTCTACTATGTCTGCAAATGGGATTTGGTACACATCTCCAGAACTCATGAGGTTTAGTACTTCAATGCAGTCATCCCTCACACCTTTTAGGAAGATGGTCCTAACTGTGGCTGTGTCTAAGGAAAATTGCTTTGTCTTTTGGTAGTTGTATAGGAACCTCTCTAGGTAATATTCCAAGCTTTCTTCCTCAGATTGTTGAATTTTAAATATGTCATTCCTAGCATCCCTAGGTCTACAATAATATTGATATTTCTGGAGGAAGGTATCCTTCATACCATACCAAGATAAGATAGTGTGTTCTCATAGGCTCATAAACCACCTTAGTGCTGCATCTTTTAGTATAGATGGAAAGAGTTTTAATTTTTGTGCATTATCAATGTAGTTATAACTCCTACATAGTATATCAAATTCAAGCAAAAATGAATCAAGATCTTCTGTTGACATACCATGGAAGTGAGGCAGTGAGGAAAATGGAATATTCTTCATAGAAACATCTCTGGCGATGTCTAGTATTGGGAATTCAAATGTGTCTATTTCATTAGCTGCATTTCCTTCCTCTTTTGCCATATCTCCAAATAGGTTGTAGGGTGGTGGTGATGTCTCCCCACTAAGTGATGGTTCAACCACTGGGTTGTTTGGTATATCTAACTGTTCCAATACCTTGTGTGGTTCCCCAATGGCAGGTGCAGCTTCCTCTATCACTACCTCTGTCTCTTTCCCAGCTCCTCCTTCTGATGGGTTTGCCAGTGCTTCCCCTCTTTCTTGTTGTATTATGCTTTCAATCTGAACAATGGCTTCATATTTAGTGCCTTTGGATGTTGTTTCAATTGCTGACTTTGAGCTTTCTCCTCTGAGATTTTTTCCTGCACGAATTTTAGATGAATTAGTGTGGGGGAGGGGGGGGGTGTGTGTGTTTCTTGTTGTTTGTTTTTCTAATTTTTCTGAAATTTTAGAAGCAATAAATCTACCTTTATTATCCCTATACATACTCATAAAATAATTTCTAATACTAAAGAAACACAAACTTTTAACTTCCAAAGGTAAGAGGACAACCTGACTTTGGAGCAACCCCACCAAAGTGGATGCACAGGTTCTTACCTCTCGTCTTACCATCTTCTCTTTGCCCTCAGATTATCCTTAAATCCAATCCAAACTCATCAAACCAATCAAACTCAAAATGCTACCTATTACCATTTACAACTCCCTGGTAACGATGCCAAAATGTTGGTGTATAAATATGATTAGTATATTACACTCATTTATATGTCAATCCAAGATTCGTAATCGAAAGATTTGTTACACAATATGTGCCGAGAACAGGTAACTTACTTATGTCTGTTGTATCTAGATCAAGCAGGAAATAATTAATAACATAACACTCTGTTTCTATAATTTTTGAATGTTTCACACAACTTTAAACTTAGAAGATAAAATTGATAACAAAAATCCTCAAGAAAACACTTAATTAAAAATACTCTTTCTTAGGTGACAAGTCTGTTCATTCCAGGCTCATGAAATGAAGAGATGAACTTAAGATATTGTTCCCTATAGCAATTGAAAACAATAATCAACAACCCACTTTATTCACTCTTAGACAAAAATCAATCATAACTCTATTCAATTTAATCAAACCTTCTTTAGTACAGGAAACAACCAACATGATTGAGATACTTCATTATATGGAACATGAAGGTAAGAGATGAAGTCTTATGGTTCCTGTACCTACTAAGAACACCACAATTACAAACTCAAAACAATAATATTCGCTTGCTCAAAAATACCACACATCAAAATCTTATCAATTAAAGGTTAATCTACAGAAATGGAAATGGAACTATTTACTCTGTCCAATGTCTAATTACTCACACTGATTCAAAAGCAAGTGACTCTATACTGAACTTAAAATGTATTTGAAATCATTTACAACACACAATTGTTAAATGTTCACACTCACACAATCACAAAAACATGTACAGGGAGGTTTACCTTGGTTGGGGCAGTGGGCCCTTGCCGAACCAACAAGGTACCTCTAAAGAGATAACAAAATAAAACGCTTTACTCATGGTCATGAATTGCACAACAGATCATTTGTATTCCTTCAATTTGTAGATTGAATTAGCAGTTCAACATTTTGTACATTATGACAATATGTATCATTGTTTTATTGCTACTTTCTTCATTACATCATTACTTATTATTCTATCGCCTATACAACATCCCTTATAAAGAAGGTGAGCCGTTACTACCAAGACCTAAAGATAATTATCAAATGGTTTTAAAATATTACAATTGGAAATTCATATTGAATCTCTAGGGATGGACTTCATCCTCCTGACACAAAGTGCATGAGTGATGAAGTCTATTGTGATCTCAAAAACTACTTCAAGAGACTTCTATCCAACCAACTTCTTGGAATCTCCATTAGCATACTCGCTCAACATGTAAATCCTGTAAACAGGGGTTTGGTACCAGATGAACATAGTTACAACCATGAGTATCGGATTAGGCGCAAAGGTAGTACCAGAATAGACACAAGACTGGTACCAGATGCAATGCTGAGTATGCTAGTACCAAATGAAATGCTGAGTTGTATTGGTATCAGATGCAATGTTGTGCGAGTAATGGAATAAACGTTGAGCGGATAGTACCGGAATAGGTGGAACATCAGTACTGGAATAGATGGAGCATTGGTACTGGATCAGACAGGGTACCGGATCCAGCGGGGTATCGGATCCAACGGAGTACCAGATCAAGCTATAGTTGCAGTATCATATTAGTGAAGAACCATATGAAGCTGGTTAAGAGTCAAAGTGATTAGGATCGTACATAATCAATCATTTAATCGAATTAAATCAAGAAAACTAATCAAATCATGCCTTAATCATAAGTTACCTCTCTATGCATATCGACAAGGTCATCAAGTGGATTTGTGGAGGAAACAATCAATTATATACACATAGAATAGGTAAAATAGTCTCAGATAGAGGGTAATATAGCATATTAAAAGTGTTAAAATGGAGACTCAATAATCACAGATGTCCGCATGTTGCACTAGGGAAACCCATGAATATCCTCTTAAGGCATGATTTTTTAAATGATTTTGGAGAGATAATTTTGGAAAATGTCTAGCAAGCTTTGGGAAAGGGTTAGGCCATGGCACAAATGCATAGGTGTGGCAGTTTGTTCTATAAAAGGGAGTGGGTGTGAGATTTTGAGGCATGTAAATGCAAGGTATAGGTCTAGGTATTTCCATGCCTTGTGATGTCTAAGTCTTTCCATGTCTAGGTCTTACCATGTATAGGAGTGTGAGAGGGAGAGAGAGGGAGACATACAAGGGGTTAGAGAGGGAGAGTAAGAGGGAGACAGAGGAGGGGTAGATGTAGGAGAGAGGAGTAGATGTAGCACCTAGAGAGAGAGAGAGGGGGACTAGGGAATGAAAAATAACACTTAGCTTGTAGGAGCATGTGCACACTCTTAGGAATGCGTGCACACTCTTAGGAACATGTGCATGTGTCTAGGAACACATGCGCAGTCCTAGAGGGCATGCATTCTATTAAGAATGTGTGCGTGTTCTTTTGAATTCATTTTTTTGGGCAGAATTGACAACATGTATATTGACTTTGTTGCCTCAGATTTAGGTTCGAGATGACAAATCTAATGGTTCGGTCTGCAAATTGATAAAACTCTCCATTTTTGTGAACACCTCTTTATATATCTGTCTTTTACATTATTTTTCTATAGGCTAAACAATTTAGTTGTTGAAAAAACTATATATAGAGTCAACTATGAAGATTCCAAATATATAGATTTTTTTTTTAAATTAATATTGTTTACTATTTTTAATCTATTTTTTTCTTTGCATATATCAAAACCCTAGAATACATACCTCTCTTATTTCTTCTATAACTTTTTGTTGGATTAACCATTTCTCAAATGAGTTATATTCCACACTAGAGGAGACCGATATCTACTATCTAAAAAAAATAAAAAAAATTGATCATGTTAAGACCCTCTTAGCCTGCACGAACAAAAGGTGTTACAATTTCAAGGATATGTTGAATTTGATAATTTTAAAAAAATATAAATTAATATGATAAATTTCCAAAAAGTACACCACACTAGAAAAATGGGTTCTCTATAAGTATACAAGTTTTTGGAACTAAATTTCATCGTTAAGGTACTCAACACCTGCACGAACAAAAACATATACCTTACATTTTGCTAGAAAAATAGCATACCACTCTTAGAAAAAAATCAAATTTGACATAGTTATTCACAACATCTATGAATAAAATTTGCATATTCAGAAATATAATTAAATTTAATACGTTTCCTCTTCTTACACCATATTCAAATTCATTGTAAAAGTACCTTGAATAATCCCTCCAAGTTAAGAAATTGTTGTTTTTCTAGGTTTGCATTGCCACTAACACGTCATGAGAGACCATCATTAACTTGCACTCACTCGTATATAAAACCATGGGTTGAAAACCACCCATAACCCCCCATGATTCCCCCCCAAAACTCCCCATCTAGGGAATACCATGGACCCCAATATATCATGTCAAAATTCAAAATCTACCTACATGCAAAGATTACAACATATATCCAACAAATTGTTCAACAATGTTTAACATCATCATAAAATTTGTTGCTTAGCTCTTGTTATCTAGCGAAGATTGAATTATAATGAATCTTCCTTTCCTAATCAATACCAAAACATGAAAGATGGATTGATTCATAACAAAATTAGTGTGTTGACAATTATATCCATAAGAGAACTACATGTTCTATTTATCAATTGCTTTTTTACCTTCCTCTACAACTTTGTTATTTGTTGGAATTGTGGTATTCTGCCCTAAGTGACTATTTGAAGTTTGTAAAACTTGTGTTTAAAGCCCAGCATAAAGATAAGAAATATGATATAATTTTCCAGATAAATTGGTATAATTGTCTCAAAATATTGTTATTGTAATTTAATATCTTCTCAAACTTGCAACTACCATGGACATACAACACGCATATGGGTCTTAAATTGCAACTATATTTTTTTGTCAAATTTAATGCGAAAGTATCTTTTCTAATGTTGATTATTTTTTAAATGCAACTAAAATCCCTCAAATAACATGATAAAAATCATGGATGAGGTCACACAAAAATGTTTAAATAAAAAATTCAAATAACATGATAAAAAGCATGGATGAGGTCACACAAAAATGTTTAATAAAGAAATTCAAAATATTGCAAGACTATATACAATGTTTTATTGAGATATATCTTTATTCTAGTAAGGATACTTAAAATTGACATATCGGTTTTGTAAAAAAAATTGCCTCATTCCTTAAATAAAAATAATATTTTTCAAATTGTTTGTTTACTTTACTAACAAGGGGAGTTGCAAAGTAGTAAGCCCCTCCCATAGTGATGTGGTAATTTAAAGTGATAGGTTGTAGCTTTTGATGAGGAAGATACATCGTTATGAAGGAGCATATGTTAAAGATATTTATATTCAAGTCATGCTTCTCTAATATTTTGCAGGTATTTTTAAGAAATATCTCAGTAAGAACATATCGAGCATCAGGTGGTCTTTATTTCAACGGAAAAAGTAACTCAGCTTTATTGCAACACGTAAATTTCCAAGAAACACAACCATTTAATTCAAACAAAGTTATCAAGGATCATATGTAAAATCCACGTGTATTCAAGTCATAATTCTCCAAGATTTTGCAGGTTTTTTATGAAATATCTCAGTAAGAACAGATGGAGCTTCAAGTCCTCTTTATTTCAAGGAACAAAGTAACTCAACTTTAGTGCAACACGTAAATGCCCAATAAATACAACCATTTGGTAAGAAATAATGTTTGCCTTCTGCAACCATGTTGAGGCTAATGGGGAAAACTGTATCAGTTCCAACAAAGTGTGGGAATGAAAAAAGCGTGACAACAGAGAATGGAATCCTCTATTTTGAGGCCAAAATCTCCCTTCCGAAATACACTATTATCTGGAAAAAAAACAAAAGAAGGGATTACAAAGTACAAATCGTTACAATGACAATCTACAAAATTTCTTGATTCTCAAAGTACAAAGGTGGTAAAAGGTTCAAGTTCTACCAAAGACTTAACATCATATAGGTCAACACCTAGGGATGTGGATTTAAACAGATACCCCATATCTTCTCTTAATATTTACATTGATAATATAAACCATGGTCTCCAATCCCCTTGGGAATTTGGATCTAATCCATTAGAAAACTTAACAAATGAGGCAGAGAAATCAAAGCCTCTAAACCTCAACAAAGGAAATTAGGAATATGCTTTCTACAACAAAAAGACTTGGAATGTAGAAATATGCACACTTTATTAGAACCCAACTGAAATCAATTTAGATGATGAAGATCAAGGATACAATTTTGATTCAACCATGCAATACCTACTCAAGTCCACATCATGCTTTATTGATACACAATTCTATTTAATCATTGATTAGAGTTTACCTTAACTTGATTGGTTGAATTTTACCACTACTCAAGATTCCCCACCACGTCCAGCTAAGGAGTATGAAATTAATCGACATTATTTGATAATATTGGAATGGAAGACTCTGAATATTTTTGTTGTATGGTAATTCAATTTCTGTTTATTTTTTTCATAGATAATGTGCGTCCACCCAATGTAATTCACACCACAAGTTGTATATGACAGCTTAGTTGTATATGTACATGATCATTTGTTGTACTATATACATGGAAATGAGTACCCATAGAAACCTTGTAGAAAAGTATCAGGGGACTCCGGCTCTTCAAGCATTCCCTTTAATTCATTCCAATCATTTGAGGCGATTTGGGTATCCTTGGCCTGTTCATTTCTGTGTATTATGTTCAAAATCATGATCTTCTCATGGAATTTCATATTCATTTGTTTCTCTTTTCTGTTTGATGGTTTGTGACAACTATGAAAAATACTTATCCATTGGAGTATAATCAAGTTTGAATTCATTAAATTCATGAATAAGTTTTTGTTTTCTGTGTTTTTTCTTTGAAAGTGTAGGTTTCAAACGAGCTCTGAACTGCGTATGTAAAGATGTTTGTAAGCAAGCAATGTATCCTTAATGGGATAAAGTGGAAATAACCATTTTGCAAGCAAATTAATTAAGATCATTAATGGATATTTTCACTAACGTTTGCAAAATTACAGAGATAATTAAACCTATTATGGTGCTTTAATATGTTACAAAGATAATTTATTTAAGTTCAGAGAATAATTTTACATTGATTTATGTTTCATATTAAGTTAGAGTTAACTACATTAAACTTGTATTGATCAAAATAAATTTGTATAAAAAAAATCTTAGACTATGTATAATGTCAATAAATTAATATATCTATTTTTTATTTATATATAAAATGTTAATAAATTAATAAAAAATAAATGATTGGATTTTTTTTTAATATTAACAAAATAAATTAACAAAAATTGTTTTGAAATAAATCAAAATATTTAAACAACTAATTTTTTTTTTTACATATAATGTTACTAAATTTACATTAATTTAATAACGTAAAATAAATTAAATACAGAACCATTATAAGAAGAACACATAATATGTATATACATAACCATTATAAGCAGAACATGTATCTCCCATTAATGAGCTTTAATGAGATTTTTTTATCGCGCTATTAAAAACATGGCATATGTTGACCCCTATGTACCTCCTTTTCCATTTTTCATGCTGTTTACCTTGCCTTTTTACAAGTCCTTCCATTTTTCTAGTATCCTCTCCTATAGATCACCACCAAGGGTCTGAGTGATCCCCGTTTTGGCACTATAGATAGAAAAGTGAGATGTAAAACCTGTTGTGTTGTCATGGCGTAGTGCCTGTTGGCATTATTGCCTGTTGGAAGGGACAATATTGCAGGAGACGATCTAATCTATCAGGAAAATGTTAAAAATTAGTCTAATCTAGTTCCTATAAATCCCAAACCAACTATTTTATTTCTCCAAGTTTACTTTTTTTTTAGGAGGTTTGACATCAATCAAATATCAGTCTACTATGAAATCCTCCATTCTCTCTTGCATTGGGTATCTTACTATAACTCCCCCTCTTTTTTCTTTGTTTGAGAAGATGGCATTGGAATCCACAACTATACCATGATTTTTTATTGATTCATTCTCTTTGTGAGCTTCAAAAGATTCCCAACATCCAATTTTTTATAAATAAAAAATAGACATATAAACATTGAAAAGGTTTAAAAATAGACCTGATGATTCATGTGAGGATCGAGTCAGGATCCATTGCTGGGAGCAATGGAAGAAATCCAACATCACCTGGGAAGGGTTACAAAATATGCATATTCCTCCAAATTTTCCTCTAACATTGATCACAACTCCTTCACATTATTTCCAATGCTTTCTACCAATATCTAGAGTTTCATATTCCTCAAGATTTTCCTCTTAGAGGGGGACTACTACCATATTTTCAACCCAAGTTGAGTCTTTGATGGCTTCTTCTTTAATTTTTCTACCAAGTCCTTTGCAATTCTGGGAGAATAGAATCATTATTTAAGATGGGGTGTTTTGGGTCCAACCCCTAGAGCAGGAAAAGGGGTTTGAATCCTTGGATTCCTAGAGACTTGGTGTCTACCCTCTGTACCAAGTGAGATTTTGATGGTCGTTTGAATACCCAATGTTTTTTCATTGTTTGTTTTTTCCTCTCTTTTTTCTTTTATAGGCTTCCTTCCAACCTTCTTTAATGACCTATCTTCTTCATTCTCTTCCTTCTTTGATCGTTGTTGGGATTTATTCCTAGTTATAACTTCACTTACCTAAGTGAGTGATTTCTCCACAATATGGTTGATTTCCTCTTACATATTTGAGACTACATCTTCTTCCATGTTTTGAAAATTTTGCATCAGGTTCGTTGAGAAAGAAAATAGTTGAAATTCTTATGGGATGAGAATTGGCACTTCTCATTCCTTCAAATTTATGCATTCTTATCCCGGGTCTCTTTATCATCCCTAAACAAAATATCATATCTATTTCTTGAGATGGGTTGGATTGAAAATATTACCCCTTTTTAAACTCGCCATTTGTTTTGGTAGGTTGATGCATGTGTCTAACTAGGTGTTTCTATTACCTTGTTGGTCACAACCAACTACTTGGAATATGAGGTGGATAGATGTGGGGCTTCCCCTTATAAAGAGTGCATTTTTCACATAACAATTTTCCATAACTCACGTTTATCAAGTGTTGTTGGGGATTGAGCTTGAATATTCTTGCTTTCCTTATCAAAATGTCCATACTCATGACAAAATTTACATTTAAATGGAAATTGTTAATAATCTAGCTATTGAACATGCTTCTAGTTATCTAGAGAAAGAATAATGTATTTTGGAAGACCCTATTCTATATTTGTATCCACACAGATTCGAGAACAAACAAACATTCCTACTTTGGGTTTTGATCTATCAATGTAATTACTTAAGGTGTTCCCAATGATTCTAAAGGCATCCTCTCCCTAGTAGTGAAGGGGTGTATTTGGAAAACACACCCAAACTGGGACAATATAACTTGGACATCTAGATCTAGGTCAAAATTAGGAGTCCAACAATTGAGGTACATTCCAGGGGTACCAAAGAAGTATGGACCACTACGAAAAAATAGTTCTCTATGTTATTTTAATTCAAATAGAAAGGCATAAAAACCCCTATGACATAAATAATGGGTTAATTTCCCCTTTATGAGGACCACCCAATTCTTTTGGAATCGAAACTCCGTTGATCAAAGGGAAGCCCATATACATATAAATTTCATAATTAAACCTCTCTTAGCAAGAACTAATTCCATATTCTTGGGTGAAACATAAGGGAGATTGATTTTAGGAATCTAATCAATATTCTTAACAAAGTGTGTAGGGAGGGATTTTGTAGTGGATTTTCCAAGACAGGAAATGACAGACTGAAAATAAGCCACATCAGAGTCAAAATCAAGAGGAGGGGGCCTTCTTTTGACATTGAGGCTATGGAAGGGTGGCCTAGACCAATTAGGGCTTAGCAAAAGCAAGGGTTAAGGAGGAAGAAAGGGTTTATTTAAATACTTTCCTTGTTTGATATGAGAGTGGGAAGATCATTTTGATATGCTTAAGTAAGGAATTAACTAGTGGGGTTGATATTGATCTTTGATTCCCACCTTTATTGTCCATTGAAGTCTCAGACTAAGAAGGGAACTGGATATTAAGATTGACATTATTGAAGGAGAATTCATGCACTATCATAAGATACATAATATTTTAACATATTTTAATTCTTTGGTTGCACCTTCTTTTCATCAACATTCACATAGATGCAAATTTTTGCAATAATTTATTTTTCATAATTCATTTCACTTTGTTTATCTTTTACATATTTTTCAGTGTTGATTGTTTAAAATTTTGTGTTTAGTGTTGCTTTTGGTTTTGGACACTCCCTCAAAAGTTGTCATTAGAAAAATGCAAGCATTTGAAAAAAAATTAACATATTTTATTTGAATTGTTGTTGAGTTTTGTCCTTAAACTAACTCTTCCATGTTTACAAAGTTCCCCATTATATTGACTTTAGTCATTTTAAAGAGAAATTGAAATTGATAAACCTACTCAAGAGAAGCAATGTTAATGGATACTTATGAAAAATATAATTAAAGTAATGACACATTCATAGTTTACACAATTTTTACCTTCAAAACCTGAAATGAGAAAACAAAATGAATAATCACACCTTTTTCATTGTATTAGCTCAACCTTTCACAACATAAATATATTTTATGTAGAATTTTTTAACTCGAATATACTAAGTAGTATTAAAATACAATGAATTTATAAAACCGTGATTTGAAAACCACCTATAACCCAGAAATGACCCATAATGGACCCCAAATTTTTTTTTTCTCATTTTTCTCAAAATGAGTCAAAATGTTTTGACCCAAAGCTCAATAGATGAGTCAAATGCATAGTCTACTTGCATTCAAAAAATACAACCATATTGGAGAATCTCCCACTTGCTGAAGACTTTGCATAGGGGTCTAAGCATACACAAACTCAACTACTTGGGGCATCTTTGAACATTGATTCCCTACACCATGAAAGCTTCCTAGTACTTATAGAGTTTTTCAAAAGTCTACAACATTCCTCAAGGTTTCAACTTTCTCCAACAACACCTTACTGTCTTTAACAATGTCTTTAACAAAGGATACCACACATGAATATCCTTCATCCAAGCATGATATGTAGGATTCTTTACAAAGCATATTTTATTTTGATTGTTCCAATCTATCCTTACAACTTATCATATGAATCCAACATTTGAACATAGTATTTGCAACCATACAACTTTCAATACACATATGAGTGGCTGGAATGAAATCAACATTTGTAGTTGCGAGTGAAACAAAATTTTGCCTCTACTTATCTACCTGAATATTCCACCAAACATGTTAAATGTATAACCACTTGTAGATATTTGGTGATTGAGATCTCCATCCCAGTTTGCATCAACAAAACCTTGTACACTTACAACTATGTACAGTCTAGGTATTTCTCGGTACCAACTTGCATAATCTGATGTGCCACACAAATATATGAGGACCCTATTTATAAAAATCCAATGTTCCTTCCTTAGGTTTGATATATATCTTCTTTATAATCCCACTACATGTGCAATGCCTAGTTTGGTACACACCATGGAATACATTATACTGAAAAAAACACTTACATATGGAACATGAGACATATCCTATACATTCTCTTGTGTCTTTGGAGACTATTATATCAATAAATTTGAGCTAACAAAAATAGTAGTGTTGAAAGGTTTACATTCCTACATTTTAAAGCTTTTCAATATTGTGCCAACATATTCCCTTTGATTCAACCATAGTTTCATGTTTAAGTGATCCATTTTAATTTCCATGCCTAAAATAAATTTTACATCACCAAGATGCTTCATATTGAATTGAAATCATGGTTACCTTGATGATTTCTTTGTCATTCGAAATTAACAACATATCATCAACATATGATACCATGAAAATAAGGTGGTCTACAACTATTTGGAATGTACACAATGATCATCTTTTCTTTATAAAAATCCTAGTCCTAATACATAATTATCAAACTTTTGATACAACATCCTTGGTGATTGATTTATCCATATGGGGATGTCTTTTGTTGATCTTTTGATAGCAACGAGAGGTATTCACTCATGGAAAAATTTTATAAGAGAAGAAGAAGATTCCAAGAAGTGAAAAGAAGACCATTGAATAGTTGAAGAACACCCTGGAAGAGAAGTCGTCCCATAGGAAATAATAACATGGAATGTAATTTCCAAGAAGAGAATTCATCCCATAGGAAATAATAAAGTGGAAATATAATTTCCAGGAAGAGAAGTCGGCCCCAGATAACTAACAGAACAAGTATAAATAAAGGTGATGCCTTTCTCATTTGAACAACACATCAATTGGCTTCTTCTAGTGTGCATTTTATAGATGTTTCATGCCAGTTGTTAATTGCAGTTGCCAGCTGCTTCATGCCAGTTGTGAGTTTCAGTTGCATTTTCTAGTTGGTTCGTGCTAGTTGTGAGTTGCAGTTGTAGTTTTCAGTTTCATTTCTGCCATTTTTGTGGTGCGTTGTCTTGTTCTAATGATGCACATATATTGTGCCAGTTTTATGATGTGTCTATCTTGTTGTTGGTGGTTTCTCTTATGCGCTACCTCTAGAAAATTTGTGCTAAGGTTGTGTGGTGTTTCTCAGTTGTCTACCCTCGTTAGGGTTTGACAAGAAGAAAAGATAATTATTTGTTATCAGGGTTTCTTCATTGTTTGGTTGTGCTCTTGTGAATAAATATTGTTCATGGTTGTATTGTATTATCATAAATATTCTCTCTAAGAAAATTTGGTTGGGTTTTTCCCCAAGTTTGGGGTTTTCCCAGCAAAAATCTTTGTGTCTTCTTATGCTTGTCTATCTATTTCTATATATAGTTGTTGAATGTTAAAAATAAGATCAAAATACTCTTGTAAACATATTTCTACTAAAATTTAATAAAAATATAACATGGTATCAGAGTAGGTTACATTTAAAACAATGTAACCAATAGAAGGAAGATCGTGAGACTCTCCACATTGTTGAGATTTGTCGTTGCACATGCAATGTACCACTGCACAATTGTTTGTCAAGTTCATTGAGCACTTATTATAAAATAAATTAGGATGAATTCCATCATAGATCATCCCACCTTTCCCTAACACACATGATCAATTTTTTAGATTGACCTTCTGTCAAAGTTGAATTTTTAGGGTTTTAGGCTTGTTAACATTTTCTTGGACAATGAACCTTCTGATTCAAATTTATAATTTTTTTCTTGTTGATGATGTAATTCCTTGGATTAAAAGAGAAGCTAGATGCTACTACAAATTTCAAAGGTACGCACTTGTATATAATTTTAATCATGAGGGTATTTGTAGGAGATGTACACTTGGCGAAAGGACAATTGTCCAGGCAGTGACATTAGATCCAAAGGGATCTTAGATCTAACACACTCAAAGGAATCCTAAGAATTGGAGGCAATAGTGACGATGTCTCCTACAGTATATGACAAACTCAAATGGGACAACAACAACTAAACTCTAGGTTTTCATATCATATTTGATCTTTTATATTGTTGCAACTTAAGTAAGTGTTGTAACCGGGACAATAGTCTTTAGAGTTCTATTACTATTGAGTACTTTTTCTATCAAATGTATTGAATATTGTTGGTACTACGATCATTATGTAAATGATCACTGTTTAGTACTAACAATGCACTTGTTTACAAGATGAAATTGATCTCTTCTAGAATATATTCTTGGTTGTTGACTTTGTCCCATGCAGGTTATCTTGTAAATTCCATGGAGGTTACCATGGAGGTGTTGTTTTTCTTGTTTCTTGTTTCGGGAAGGTTACTATCGAGGAATGATTGGTCACAAAACTGGAAGAGTGTTGAAGAGTGTTTTTCTTATTTCTTGTTATTTTATTTTTGTTTTCTCTCTTGTCTCAGACAGGGCACAGGTGATAGCTCCAAGAGGGAGCTATAGTGACAATTGTTCATGTTAGCACTCTGTAAATCTGTATGGCTGGAAGACATACGACAAAGGAAACTATTGGAACCACTTTAGGAAACTATTGGAACCTTTCCAACCAGAGAGGGCTCTCTCAGACATACAACCATTTGGGATATTCAAAAGATTTGGTAATGTGTGTACAGAGGTCAGATTCTTCCCAGGTGTAAAATTTAAAGGTGGTAGGAAAAAACATAAGAGTAGGGCCATTGGGCAATGGGTTCTGTTCCTAAAAGGTATGAAGAGTTATAAGTTATTTATTTCCAGAGGGAACATAGGAAAAATAGGTATGATGTTCAACCAAATAAGTAATATGAGATGGCAAAGGAGAGGAAAGGAAAGAATACTATCAGCAAGAGGTGTCTAATAGAGGGTGGATCTCTTGGTGAAGCATTATAAGAGGAAACATGTGGGTTGGCTATTGCAAATAGAGCACTTCTCATGAGTGAATTCTGAAATAGTAACAAAAAATACATAACAAGTATAATCGATATAAGAAGGAGAACCAACAAAAATGAATTCCTTCTATTACTTAAAGATTATTACTAGAAGCAAAAACACATTCATGAATATGAAGGACAGGAAAACACACTGAACATAAACACCGTGATGAATCTTGACTATCTAAGAAAAACCTTATCTTCTTATATTAAAGTTCATAAGAAATTACAAAGTTCTCCTACTACGAGGGCATGCCCCTCTCCGGTAATTCCAACCATTCATTTATCTTTTTGATAGTATATATAGATACATTACATATGGAATTCAAAACGAATCATCTTCCCCAAAGTTACAAAAATTGACATTGGTCACGGAAGGAGTAACGTACAACAACTGAACTCCTATTTTCTAGGGGACGTTATAAACCAAAACTGACATATTTGAAATTTTTACCTTGAATGCCACTTGTCTGTATCATCACAAAATTCTCTTAAACAAACTTAATTTAACTTGAAATCTATTTTAGTTTAGCAATATCTTCCTTTAAGGTGTCAAGCCAAGCATACTAGCTTTCTCCAGTACTTTCGACCATTTCAACTTCGGTCTCCTTCTTCCGTTGCTTGTTCCTTTTACTTTCTCCATATTGCATGTAGGATCCGTCTGCATATCCATTGATGATTAAATCCTTCATGATAGGATTTAGTCTAATTCGTTCACCTAGCCCTGGTTCATCTGCAAGCTTTGTGTGAAATTTTGTTGCCAAAATTCATGCAACAATCTTTTCTTTCTTCTTCATTGATAATTTTGTCATATTATTTGAACATTATAATTTGTTGAAGGCTGCTGGATCTGTCTTCTCCATTTCCTCTGGTTTTCCCGGAAGCACAAGCTTACCTCCCTTAGCTGTACAAGAATTAGACAAACAATTTGACTCGATGTTACCCAGTTCTGCAATAAAACGTTAATCGCTAAAAACAAAGTAATGTCACCCAAGTTTTGAATGACAGTCGTCATTGAATGCCAATCATGGGCTACTGACGAAATTCCTTTCATGGGTAATGACTTATCACATTCGACCATTGATTTCAAATGATGATCCTTCGAATTACTTTTTTGGCGGCACTCACCTGACATCGTGTGAACGAAAATTACCCAAACAAGTGTCCTGAGGTGATTTGACTGGCCGTAAACTTTCCCTTTCCACATGCGACCCTTGGATTTGACATACTCAATGATATTTTGACATGTGACATCGAGGTGTGATTTAGCGGTTTCGATCTCACCCATATTTCCCCTCGATATGCATTTGGTGGCGCCACATTCCCTTGAGACGAAACCGTGGTATTCCTATCATCCCACTTTCAAAAGATTCAACTCCGCATTAGTTCTATGCCCCATGTGCTCCACGACCGTCGATCTGTGGCACCCACGATCTGTGACCCATTGGGTCCCATCAACTTCACCTTTCTGCTATATTTAGCATTGTCCACTAGTCTATCGATCTATATCTATTTAGTCTCCTACTAAGTCCCGAGACTTGGACTCCATATGAAATTTTTTTACAATGATAACATGGGCTCCAACTGGGGATGATATCCTCCCTGCGAGGTAGCTAGTAATAGTAGACCTTGTGTTGTATCCATTGGGATTCTCTCACAACAGGTATGTTCCATACCTCGACCTTTCACCAATGTCTATTAAAAAACCAAAGTCTGCACACCGCTCTCACTTAGAGGCTGAATGCTTTATTTGGAGAGCTAAACTTGAAAATGCTTGATTTACAATCTTATTTGCGCCTACCTACCCTAGCTACTCAACTGTACTACCAATCAAATGAAATCAAAGTTCCAATGAAAGCATGCCAACATTTTATTCACTTCTTGTTTATTTAGCACATGCTTTCTCTAAAGCCTATTCACTGATAACCCTTTCGAGAAGTTATATATGAATTTGAATCTTAGAATTTCAAAAATATTAGGAATGTTTATTGTTTCTAGAAAAATTGCAAATGGATCTTCCAACACATGCATAAGACCAAAATCATGTTTTACTTCTTCCACTGCATTATTTCTTTCATGCAATTTACCCTGTGGATTTTCATCAAGAGGCTGAAAAATCCATTGAGACTACTGGAAGTAACAACCTCCTAAATCAAAAGACACCACTGGTTGAAAAGACACCACTAATGTAAAACAATCTGTATCTACTACTGACGTTGATTGGTTTTTATCTTCATCTCTGAGCTTACCAATCCATCCTAAGCCTCAGATTATGATTTTTAGAATTTTCCATATAACATGCCACAGAGTCGTGAAAACGCTAAAAAATTATTTCTTTTCGATGAACAAAAATAGAAAGACAACCCTCTTTCATAAGTGTTTGTTGTTCTTTCTCCATTTCCTCTGTTCTGAGAACATTTACAAATGAAATGGAAGCAACAGGTTTGTCTACTCTTCCATGCATGTCAACAAAAACATTTATACATCCTTGAACATCTTCAAACATGACAGTCATATTATGTGTATCAAAACTATCCTCTTGTTCATCAAATAATTCTGGTTTGGTTTTATTAACCTTCTGGAAATTTTCTTGAGGACTGTCATTTTGACTTTCAAATGGATGAAGGGGAATAAGTTCATGTTCATAATATCCTTGCAAATGTGGAAAACTAACAACATGGACTATTTCACATTCTAGAGTTCCCATGGATGCATTTTCAAAACCATGATTTTCAAATGAATCAAATAAAACAACTGCCTCTTCATTATCTTTCTGTATTTCTAATTTAAAAGTGGCATACACAATTCTGTTGCTTTCTTGAAACTCTATGTCATTCGTTTGTTCACTGCTTGAAGTTTCCATAGAAACAGTTTCAAAATCATTGTCCATGTTTAGGCCACTTAGAATTTGAACAACCACATCATTCATAGGGGAAGAAAGACAACTTTGTAACACTTTGCCTTGCTGTAAATCTTGTTGAATATCTTCATCAAGTTCAGGAGAAGGAAAATGACTTTTAACAACAATTTCTTGATCATCTTCATCGTCATCTCCAAGATGGTAGTTGAGCATAGGCTGCAAACTAAATTGAAATATCCTTCCATGTAATCAGCCATATGATCATTAATGCATGAGAAGTTCATTGATCTTCCTCACTGATAACAATTTGCTCATGAAAAATAGTGTCATTGATGTCAGACTTCCCTGTTTTCTTTGTTATTTCATGATTTTCTTTCAACAATTCAAAGGAAGAAAAACATAATGGAAGATAGT
Source organism: Picea sitchensis (assembly GCA_010110895.2). NCBI lineage: Eukaryota > Viridiplantae > Streptophyta > Pinopsida > Pinales > Pinaceae > Picea > Picea sitchensis. The sequence continues at coordinate 159,233 of SNQJ01S0020192.1, read as the reverse complement.
TTTCATTTGCAAGTCCACTGATTTCTAAATATTCAACATCATACCTGGATGGATTTTGATCTGAAACATTATTGACATTTTTCTTCAACAATTTGAAAGAAGAAAAACACAATGGCAAGGTTCTTTCACTTGATTTAAAACCTTCTTCATTTTCTTCACTGTTGTCATATGCACGATTTTCATTTTCTTTGGATTGCTGAACACATTCATTTTCATATTCATCTTCGACCAATGGCTGCAATTTTGAACTGACAAGACCTTCTATATAATAAATAACAAACACATGAGAAGATTGTTGCAATTCCTTGTCAATTTGTTCCAGTGAATTAGTGTGATTTGGCATCAACACACATTCCTTTGTTTCAATGATGATCTTAGAATTTTATTTCGAAAATTTAAATGAAGAAAAGCATAAAGGTAAAGAATTCCCTTCAGCTGATTTAGTACTTTCTCCTTTGTAACTTTGATATGTATGTTGGTTGCTCTCATTATGCTATTGTAAAATAACATTTTTTGATAGAGGAAATGCAGTTGGTTGTTATGGAAGGTCATCATCATATTCATGATCATATTCATCATATATAGGAAAATCAACAACATCTGCAATATTTTCTAACAAGAAAAAACTTGGGACATCAACCTGTTCCTTAACAAACTGATTTGCAAACTCATCTTCTTGATTATCTACAAATGAATATATGAAACAATCAACTCCATGCTTGTCATGGGGTGGATCAGAAACTACATAAGTGCCTTCTCTTTCAATAAGTGGGGTATAACTTTTTGAAAAATCATTAGCATTTAAAACTTTAAGAGGACCTATGATGTTATCAATTTTATGCTCCAGATTCTAGTCAACTGTTTTCTGTCCATATTTACTGTCTTGTTCTCTATCATCAAAATCCTCATTTCTAATCCTCTCACATGCTAGGACATTGTGTTGAATATATTGAGCATCATTAAATGTTTGCTGTAAGGTCTTAGGTCTTCTTTCCATCAAGAGGAAAGACAAATTTAGGTGAAGAATAGTGGCATACTGGAGCATGGAAGCAACTTTAGTGGGTTGGATTTCTTTGGGTAGATCATAATAAATACTAGAAAAACTTCTACTGAATGTGGAAATAGTATCATTGCTTTGCTTTTTCAAGTCATAGAATTATGTAAGTTGTAGGTCCTGAGATTTCTTCTTACCCCAAAACTTTGAAAAAACACTCTTCAATTCTTCCCATGAGCTAATTGTATCAGGCTACAAATGTTTGCACCATTCTTTGGTATCTCCTTTCAAGGATTGAGAGCATACAAACATCGTCATGGTCAATATCAAACAAATCTATAAAATGCTCAAACTCTTGGACGTGTTTTTCAGTTGTGATGGCATCATATTCCCCATCAAATACATGTAGGTATTCATAATGATTTGGAGTAAAATCATGACGGATGTGGGGTAGTTTTAAGGGTTTGTATTTGTGTTGGGTCTTGGAGGGTGTTGGATCAAGTGCAGGAGGTGAAATATCAACCTTGGTTTCATGAGGCTCATCAACTTGGTCATGGTTATCACATGGCTCAGATGGGAGGTTTTGATCAAAATTGGTATAAACTGAGGGGATATTTGTATAATTTTAAGAGGAGGATATACAATTTCAATATTATCATGATCATAATCTTCATGAAGTAGGTGAATATTTTTTTTTTAGCATATTCAAGAAAGGACCAGAGGTAATTTAAAACAAAAAATATAATGTCTTGGAAAAAAACCCAATTTTAAGTACTTGTTTTCTTCCATGATGCTTTCTCATACCTCTATCAAAATATATCATATTCAGATAGTGGGGTCGCCAATGATGTTTTGGAAGCTAGATTCTGCATTGAGAGTGGAGTCACTAGTGAAAATTTCAATTTCTGGATTCTCCCAGCAGTGGAATCACCTTCAAACTGATTTTTCAATGTGTTGAGTCGCCAGAGCAGGAATACAACCAATATGTGCCTAAGTGTCTACTTCTCTCAGACCTTAGAACTCAACCATATCGTTCTTTCCCAGGGAAAATTTTTCAATTTCGTCCCCAACAACAATGCCAGAATGTTAGCACTCTGTAAATATGTTTGGCTGGAAGACAAGCGATAGAGGTAACTATTTCATCCACTTTAGGTTGGATTCTGACCTTTCCAGCCAGAGAGGGTTCTCTTGGACATACAACCATTTGGGATATTCAAAATATTTGGTAATGCGTGTACAGAGGTCAGATTTTGACCTGGTGTAAAATTTAAAGGTGGTAGGAAAAAACAAAAGAGCAAGGCCATTGGGCAATGGGGTCTGTTCCTAAAAAGTATGAAGAGTTATAAGCTATGAATTTCTAGAGGGAACAAAGGCAAAATAGGTATGATGTTAAGCCAAATAAGTAATATGAGATGGCAGAGGAGAGGAAAGGAAAGACTACTATCAACAAGAGGTGTCTAATAGAGGGAAAATCTCTTGGTGAAGCATTAGAAGAGGAAACATGAGGGTTGGCTACTGCAAACAGAGCACTAATCACAAGTGAAGTCTGAAACAATAACCAAAAATACATAACAAGTATAATCGATATAAGAAGGAGCACCAACAAAAATGAATTCCTTTTATTACTTAAAGATTATTACTAGCAACAAAAACACATTCATTAATATGAAGGACAGAAAAACACACTGAACTTCAACACCGTGATGAATCTCAGCTATGTAAGAAAAACCTTATCTTCTTATATTAAAGTTCATAAGAAATTACAAAGTTCTCCTACTATGAGGGCAAGCCCCTCTCCGGTAAGTCCAACCATTCATTTATCTTTTTGATAGTATATATAGACACGTTACATATGGAATTCAAAATGAATCATCTTCCCCAAAGTTACAAAAATAGACATTGGTCATGGAAGGAGTAACGTACAACAACCAAACTCCTATTTTCTAGGGGACGTTATAAACCAAAACTGACATATTTGAGATATTTACCCTGAATTTCGCTTGTCTGTATCATCACAAAATTCACTGAAACATACTTAATTTATCTTGAAATCTATTTTAGTTTAGAAATATCTTCCTTTAAGGTGTCAAGCCAAGCAGGCTGGCTTTCTCTATTACTTTCGACCATTTCAGCTTCAGTCTCCTTCTTCCATCGCTGGTTCCTTTTAATTTCTCTAGCCTGCATGTAGGATCTGTCCGCATATCCATTGATGATTAAATCCTTCATGATAGTATTTAGTCTAATTCCTTCACCTGACCCTCGTTCATCTGCAGGATCTGTGTGAAATTTTGTTGCCAAAATTTGTGCAGCAAGCTTTTATTTCTTCTTCATCGACATATTTGTTGAAGGCCACTAGATCCGTCTTCTCCATTTCCGCTGGTTTTCCTGGAAGCACGAGCTTACCTCCTTTAGCTATACAAGAATTAGAAGAATGATTTGACTTGAGGTTACCCAATTCTGTAATAAAACGTTAATCGCCCCAAAAAGAGTAATGTCACCCATGTTTTGAATTGAATGTCACCCATGTTTTGAATGACAGTCATCATTGAGTTCCAATCATGGGGTACTGACGAAAGTCCTTGCATGGGTAACGACTTATCACGTTCACCCATTGATTTGAAATGATGAGCGTTCAAATCATTTTTTTGGCGACGCTCACCCGACATCGCACGGATGAAAAGTACCCAAAAAAGTGTCCCGAGGTGATTTGACTGGCTGTCATATTTCCTTTTCCACATGTGACCCTTGGATTTGACATATTCAGTGATATTTTGACACATGACATCGAGGTGTGATTTAGCGGTTTCGAGCTCACCCACTTTTCCCCCTGATATGCATCCGGTGGTGCCACGTGCCCTCAAGATGAAACTGTGGTATTCCTATCCGCGCGCTTTCAAAATATTAAAATCCACGTTAGTTCTCAACCCAATGTGCTCCACGACCGTCGATCTGTGGCACCCACAATCTGTGACCCACTGGGTCCCATCAACTTCACCTTTCTGTTATATTTAGCACCTTCCGCTAGATGTGGCCCCATCCGCTAGTCTATCACTCTTCTATACCGATTTAGCCTCCTGCTAAGTCCCGAGACTTGGACTCCATATGAAATTTTTTTACAGTGACAACAATTCATGTTCTTTTTTTTGTTATTATTCATATCATAAGAATGTTGTTCTTGTTTTCTATTTTCCCTTGTTGTTGCTCTTGTTCCGGGAAGGTGACATGTGATAGCTCTGAGAGGGATCTATAGAGACGGTTGTAGGGGGAAACATATTAGATGGTCTCTAGTTTGAGACATGGAGTAGACAAAGTAGACAATGAGTTTTGTACATGACAATATACATTCATGTACCAAAGATGAAGAAGACGAAGTTAGAACCTTCTAGAAATAAGGATACTTTTGTGGGATATAGAATGTTTCACATGGAGATTTGTTGTGGGGAGAAGAAGTCTCCAAAGGATGACTATACATATCCCTCTAGTTCATTTGTTAACTCTTCATATCATTAGGAAGAGTTGGTAGAGACATCAGAGCCAGTGGATCTACTTAGAGACCTTGCAAGAGACCAACATGGTGCCATGGTACTTTGCAGGATGAAAATGGCATGTAGTTATATGGAATTGATGAGACATATCATGAGGAGGAGTAGATGCATCCACCAGGGGTGAGGAAGATGGCCCCACTAAGTACCATCTCAAACGGAGCCATAGTTAAGAGGGAGTCATTGCTCATGTTCAAACAGATGCAGAGAGAGAAGATGGATCTAAGATTGTATAGACTCAGAGTGAGTCAAGTTCCATAAGGAACATATAGACTAAGAGTGAGCCTGATCTTAGAGAAATTCAATTGAATTAGAGGAACAACCAATCATTCATAGGGAGTTTCCCCTAAGATTCTGGTGGGAGAGAGACATCTTCTAGGATGGATAGATAGGTGTTATGAGTTGAGGATGCCTCTAGGAGATGTGATATCTCCTGGGAGGATACACTTTTTTCAGCAGACTTTGCTACAATAAGAGAGGAGGCATCTAGTAAAGACATTTGGGATATGAATTTTGTCTTAGAGGGAGAATTCAGTGATGCAGACTAGACAACAAGACTTAATCCGATGATAGAGGTAGTTGGCTTCAAGGTTAGAGGTGGAGGATATTGACCAGAAGGGAATTCAATGGGGACTTTCAAGTGGATATACAAGATCAAGTATGTTTCATATGGAAACATAGAGAAGTACAATGCTAGATTTGTGGCTAGAGGATTCTTGTAGAAAGAGGGAGAAGATTATGACGAGACATTGGTCCAGTAGCAAGGTACACTTCCATTAGATCTATTATTTAATTTTATTCTTTTATGGGATGGAAATTACACCATATGGATGTCAAGAATACTTTCTTGAATGGTGTAATTGAAGAAGAAGTGTACATAGAGCACCCACCAGGTTTTTCAATCCATAAGAAGGAGTCCCATGTTTGCAAATTGAAGAAATCTTTGTATGTGATTAAGAAGGCACCCAGGGCATGGTATGCTAGAATAGACAATCATCTGATGAGTTTTGGGTTTACCAAGAGTGATGAATATCTCAACCTTTACTACAAGGTTGAATATCTATTATCACTGAAATTTTGTCCGCACATGGCGACAAGAACTCCGCATCATCAAAATAGAAATGAAGTCATTCATGGCACTGAATTAATTTCACAGTATTCCAGAAGGGTCAAAAACTATACAAAGTAACCAAAAATTGAAGGGCGCTTCACAGTAGTTTGGTGCATGCGCACATGCGCAGGACAAGAATGTACTCTGCGCGCATGCGCACATGACGCACGACTGTCAACGACAAAACACGTGCACCTGCTAAAACGACACATTTATTGAATAGGTCGACCTCCCAACCGCTTACGGACCGGCTCCCAATCTGATTTGACTCCCAAATCCGAGCCGAATCCGCAGGGTAGGCGGGTTAATGACCTAAGGAAGCCCTAAAAGGGCCCCTGTTCACACTTTGAAGAGGTTACATAATCGCCCGAGGATCTGCTATAAAAAGCCGTGAAGATACATTGTTTTCGCAAGGGATTTTCAAGCACTGTTATGCTGCCAAGATTGTTAAGGACTCATTCTTTAACGATAACACATCGGTAGCATCGCTGGGAGTTCTTTCACCGCCATACTCAGTTCTTCTCATTGTAAGGAAAGCAAATTGTGTGAGGGCCTCAAGAGCCTTCCGTTGGGGGAAGAAGGAACCACAGTTCTCTCCCTTCATCGTGCTCCGATTTCATCAATAGACCAGCTCAAAACCATTGGTGACATCTGTCTTTTGTTTTTGGTGTTTGTTGTTTCTTTTCACAGTTTTAATTTGTTTTCGGTTGATATTAGCTTGTAGTTTGTTTTGTATTCTCTAACCTTTCCTTCCACAGCTGTCATGCCCTGCAAGACCCAACAGGGCATGTAATCACCCTCGATTTGCTCACCAGGTGAGGAATTGGGTGCGAACAGACTGGTGACTTCGCTAGGGAGTAGGTATCAAATCCTCCCTCATTTGGGTTTATTTTTCTTTCCTTTTGATTTTATTAACTTGTAAGGACACAAACCGACCTTCGCCGACCTGCGAACCAGTCAATTCACAGGAGAATTGAGAGAAATCCATCCGGAGTTTCTTTCTCGGTAACTTGTCACAAACGCGCGGGTATTCCACCCCACAGACGCGCATCTTGCGCGCATGCGCCTGAACTACCATTGTTTTTCCGCACACATGCGCTTTGGTTCTCAATACGGTTAGCGCGCAGGCGCCATATGCGCCTCTGTCTACACTGAAGGCCACGCATCTAAACTAAATTTCTCATTGTAAGGTTTTGGATGTGGG